>JAVTVY010041875.1:0-18721 GCA_036873755.1 Hanleya hanleyi | reverse complement strand
CGATCGCCCCATGGTGTTTCACCCGCATCACTTAACCCATCGTTTCATTTCTTCACCTACGGGGCATCAACATTGAAATTTACATAGACAACATCCTGCTGTGGTCCGTGGACGAGAATCTTCTCAGAACCCAAACAGAATTCGTCCTACAGGTCCTACGTGAGATTGGCTTCATCCCTCACCCTAAAAAATAAGAGCTACAATCGGCTCAACAAACGCATTACATAGTGGCACTCATCGATTCTCAGAGGGGCATTATTTTTCCGCCGGAAGATCGATGGAACAAAATCCAACAAATAATAAGACAATTCTTATCGTCACAATACCAACCTCTGCAGCAATGGCAAGTATTACTGGGGCTGCTAACATCAACACAGGGTTTAACACCGTGGGGCCGACTACAGGTACGACATCTACAATTCCATGTCCAACCGTTCCCACGAATGGAGACAGACACCCCGATGGTGCCAGTACCACAAAATCTCCATGCACATCTCAGATGGTGGCAGCATCGACTCAATGGGGTGATCGGAGCACCATTTCGACCGCGTCATCCAGACCGCTATCTTTTCACAGACGCATCGTTAACGGGCTGTGGAGCCCACATGGGGGGCTGGGAAGTCGCCGGGCGCTGGTTCCAAGAGGAAGCTCAACTTCACAGCAATGTCCTCGAGATGTCGGCCATCATTCATGCTGTCCAACACTGCCTCACACATCCCAGTCATCTCTCCTAGTGGCCACAGACAACATGACAGTAACAGCGTATGTGAACAAACAGAGCGGCACGAGACCACATCAGCTATTTCTGAAGACATTGGACTTACTACAACTAGCTCAACAACATCAGTTCAACATACGAGCAGGTTTTTCAGCGCGTAGCGCAGATTTAGGGTCAACCTCAACTAGGCCTATTTGCGACCAGGTACAACAAACAGATATCATGCTTTGTCAGCCTAGTCCCAGATCCTCAGGCCCTAGCCGTAGATGCTCTGTCGTTGGACTGGAACGGCCTGATAGCCTACGCCTTCCCTTCAATAGCCTTGATTCAGATGATCCTCAGGAAAATTTTGGAAGACCGGTGTATCATCGTCATGATAATGCCTCAACGACCTTGGTTCCCGCAATTACTACTGCTACTCACAGACACGCCTCGTCGACTACCAGTGTGGCGAACTCTTCTCAGCCAGCATCGTTAGGGAGTTGTCCACGAGAATCCGTCATGGATGAATTTACACGCCTGCAGACTATCGAGCATTCCCTCAGAACGAAAGGGTTTTCAACAGAGGTTGCACAAACGATGGTCAACGACAACAGGAAATCAACCAATCAAGTTTACCAATCAAAGTGGAAATATTTCAGAACTTGGTGCAGAGACAATCAGTACAATCCCGATTCTGCCTCTTTACCAATAATTGCTGATTTTCTCCTCCATCTACAAAGGGAGAGAAACATCCAGCACAGTACGAGAGAGGGTTATCGATCTGCGTTATCTAGAGTTTTACGCCTATCCATCAACCTAGATATTGGACAGGACAAGGACATTTCGTCACTTCTTAGAGCCTTCGCCCTCCAATCCCGACGAACACGACAATTACTTCCAAAATGGGACATTGGTGTGGTACTGAGCTCTCTTCTAAGACCTCCGTTTGAACCACTAGCGGCTGCAACTATAAAGGCAGTATCCTCAAGACGGCCTTCCCGATGTCGTTCGCCCTAGCAACTAGAGCTTCCGAACTTCATGCCCTAGTAAGGAAATCACTAAAGTGGACTCAGGACTGGTCAAGAATCTCATTACGTCCCACCACGGAATTCATTGAGAAAAACGAACCAACGCTTCCCGGACCACACGCTAAACGTCTCTACGAGATCCCAGCGTTATCCAATGTGTTGAACTGGAACCTGGACGAGGGCAGATGTCTATGCCCAGTTAGGGCATTACGTCACTACATTTTTCGTACAGACCCTGATAGAGGCAGCAGACGTCTACTATTTTTATCTTTGAAACCTAATGCTACTGCGGATATCACAAAGAATACCATAGCCTCATGGTTGAAGAGGATTATTCAGTGGACGTATGAACTCGCTGTTGACAGTCCTCCCCTACTGTCCTCGTTGTCATCGCATGAAATCCGATCACTGGCTACGTCTTGGCCTCTTTACAAAAACTTTTCCGTCACCGACATCATCAACGTGTGCGGGTGGCGCTCAAACTCTACATTTACCAATCATTACTTGAGAGACCTATCCATTTAAGCAGATGGAGTGGCTACATTGGGCCCACTAGTGGCCGCCCAACATGTAGTCCTTTAATTCAGACCAAGAAGAAGAGGAGGGACAGAAAAGATCAAGACAAGAGCATTCTGGTTAAGCGCATCTTCATCCTGAGAGACTGAGAGGCCTTACGAGGAGCGGCAAGACCTACTACAGTCGAAAGACACCATTTTGGCAAACGGTCTATAGTGACGGATCGAATCCATCCACCTCACTAAGTCGTTTTCCGTATCTCCTCATAATGCCTATTCGCCGGCCATAACGGCTTGGGTTTATTATGTGGTTTTACATTAAATACACAGTTCAACTCAGGTTACGTGTTCCGCATGTCTGCGATATGACTTAAACCGACCGACGACCCAACCTCCTCCGTTGGTAGTCTGGCGGTTTGTAATAGAAGGGAAGCTTTAATGCAAAAACAGAGAACATTTAAAAACAATGTTTTTGTTTTTTATTAAAGCAAACCTTCTAATACAAAGGATGCACCCAACCCTACCCGTACGCCTTGGTCATTACTCAATACGCCAATTACTGTGGCAGGAAAACATGAAGAATAGGGGGTCCGAGGGCGCATGCGTGGAACACGTTGCCTGGGTAACCCAGGATCAGGGGAGTTAACTCTTTTAATTATTATGCAAGTGAGATCTCCAGAGGAGAATAATGGCGGTTTGTAATAGAAGGTTTGCTTTAATAAAAACACAAACATTATTTTTAAATGTTCTTTATTCACACATATAAGTACTAATGATACATGGATTTCACAGATGCAATTTTATTAATTTCTTTTCAATTTTGTCTATTTGTAGGTCACAAACCTCCATTGAATTTAGTGGGTCCAAGAGAATAATTAGGAGTAGACTTCCGGCGACCACTGATTGGCTGTTATACTAAGTGGCAGTGAAATGGTTTGTGCTATATTTTATAATTCATTCCTGTAATATTTGACTCTCAGGAATATGGAAGAACCATTGTCACAGGTTAATAAAAAAAATGTTTAGCCCGGTTTTCTTGACCCCCCTCAATCCTGGTTGCCATGGCATTAGACGCCATGTCCTCATTCCCAGGAGCTGTCATTCAAAAAAACGGTGGGGAATGTATGCTGATTTTTCCATATTTTTTAGAGGAAAAGCCAGGCTATCCGGTGTGGTATGACAATAGTGGTCGCGAATATTAGGGAATATAGTTTTGGCCAGATGTGCCCAGCTCATTTACTACATAATAAGTAAGGCAAATATTTAGTGGTTTGTGACCTTTACACAACTATTGTCAGTATTCAAGGACCAGATACAGACGAATCAAGCTTCCATAACACCGTAAATAAATTGATCAATGCTATTGGTAATCCATCATTTATAATATGTGGAGACGAATTTTTTGTTTAAACACACAATTGGATAGTGATAACTAAAATCACATCAGCCACCCCCTTTGCTAGAAAAAAACAGTTTTAAACAAATTCCCAGTAATGACTATATTGAAGTATGGAGAGGAAATCAAGTTATTAATTGCAGCAATAACAGAGAGAGAGAGAGAGAGAATTAAGGTTTATCGTCGCGTTCAGCAGCAATAAAGGACGTTATTTGTGGCACCATTGGGGAATATTACCTCTGCCAGAAATCCTAGCTTCAATCGATGTTGACATAATTCTGGTGAAGGACGGAATTCAATAATGTTAACAA
Organism: Hanleya hanleyi; assembly: GCA_036873755.1. Taxonomy (NCBI): domain Eukaryota; kingdom Metazoa; phylum Mollusca; class Polyplacophora; order Lepidopleurida; family Hanleyidae; genus Hanleya; species Hanleya hanleyi. The sequence continues at coordinate 14,771 of JAVTVY010041875.1, read as the reverse complement.
ATTGAGAAGGACATGCCTACTTGGAGTGTTTCTTTACTTGAAACGATAACAATGCTCTACATGTGTCTGATCTTGTTAATGATTATTATTTTCTCGATTGTTTATTTTCGCGATTTTAAAAGTCTAAAGTGGTTTTCCATGAGCTGAATATTTACGTCGTTTACGTAATATATTCGGCGATAACATCTCAGTTTTCACATTAGACGACAAATAAAGATATGCTCATCCATCAGCATCAGATTTGTTATTTGTTTGAGCTGATCCTCATCACAGCACCTGATGAGCTAGAGTATCTAATTCCGCTTAAGCCGGTGCTAGCGGCCGGGTGAATGTCTCCACATGAACATCTGCAATAAAAGCGCGACTGGGATAATAAAGCTACGTCCGAGAATCCATCGTATATCTACAAGGGCAAGTCACTAACCCACTAACAAAAAATAAAATAGTATGAAAAATTATATAATAGTAAAGACACAGACACACATACAGACGAGCTTAAAATTGATCGTATCGATATTGATAATACTTAACGAAAGGCAGAAGTCGAATATATTAGAGAGCGAAACAACACTTTAAGAATTAACTGCAGCACTGAACAATATTGTTTTTATGGGAGAAGCCCCCGGGTAAATGGCTACCCAGCAGTGTTTTTGTGAAAATAAAGGCTATTTGGTTTACATGAATTTTGTGATCGTAGTGGAAGACTGTCGATGGGTGCGACACAGGAAGAGATAGCAGGCGTCAGATTCAACATTCAACTGTCGTCCATAAAATAATGTCTATTTTGTATGACAGTTAGCAACAATTCCAATGTGTATGAAATAGAAATAATAAAACAGCAAGACATGACGATGTTCTTTACATACAATCCTAATCACTGACCATTATACTTATCCAAATGAATTTCCGAGTCGAGTATCAGTACAAGTATAATAATTTGTCTCCCAAAGAACTGGGTATCCAGGAAGTTTAAAAGTTAGCCATAAACTGACATCGTCATGTATTATGTATTGACTAAATTCATCAACGAGGATCAAAAAGGGATTCAAATGATTTGTCCAGGGGATGTTAATTAGGGGAAATATCAGACTAATGTACCACTTGATGCGGGCTACTAAAGAGAACGATATTCATTGTTTACTTTTAAATCGATTTAAATCTTGGGTATTTATTGACGAAGAGATGCAACTTTGGGGAGTTGATTCGAAGCTGCGCCAAAACGTTTTATATGGATATTAAAACCTGTGTTTATCCGTTCATAATCCCCCGGCTCCACTACTATTTTTTATATATTTTTATTGTCATTTTGTAGGGCACTTATCTGCATCTTTTCGAAATTGTCGTGATTGTAGAAAAGGCGACCCCATTCACTTTTTTTGTCGAGATACTGGGAGTAATGATTGGTGAGGATTCTAATATTAGAGATATTACGCTAGAACACACACGATAGAAGATCAATCAGTATATGCGAACAAAACCCAGATAACCCTTGACGGTTCTCAGCTGTATTGTAGAACAGCCTTAAATACTTTAGAACATTTTTTTAATAGCTAAAACAATAAAGATTGGTGCATCGGAAATAAGACTATGCCATGCTGGAGAATTATGAAGGGCGACTGATTTTAAAATGTTCAATGTAGCGTATCTTCAGTCAAACTGTGTGGATATCATTCCAGGACACGAAAAGCGGGTATAACATCAGAGGAACATATCTTTATTATTTCCTTGTTGTTTCAAGTATTAGTTGAAAAAAAGGGCAACTGAAGTACACCAGAAATGTCAAGATGTTATGTTAACAGGCTTCCAAATCGAAAAAGCACAGAATTTCATAATCAACTCCATATATTGATGGGGGAAAAAAGACAAAACAGTATTTCCTTCAACCGAAAATTAAGCTTTAAAGTAAGCTGTCGGGGAAAAAGTCTGGAGATACCCAAGTTAGACTGAAAGAGTCGTCATTGCAGGTTATTCGCACATGTTTATTTACGATTATTCCTACAGCGTTAACTTTCAACATTAGCATATTACTTTTAGAATAAGAAAGGATTTCGAATGTTCATTCCATCGCGATAAAGAATTTGTTCGGCAGTATTCTGCTCTTGTTCATTACAGTGAAGAAATGCATACAGCGGAACGGTAGCATTGATAGCTAACCTTGGAAATTACCTTTGCTTCACGAGATTGTGCATAGTAAAACACAAACAACCACCTTGCAATTAGATGCTTCTCTTTCTGGGCGTGTGAGTCTGCATGTTACAAGAAATGTGGAGACAGACCGTGTTCATCGTATGGAGGCTACAGTTGGTGTGGTGTTATATAGCGATCCGGACAGAAAAGCGTTGTATTTTAGATTCCATTTTCTTGCCTGGCCTCCGCGTCAAGCAAAAAATTTCAAGGAACATCAGTTCGATCATCCCTTGTTGATTAGAATCACCAAGTTAACTGCTTTTGTTTCTAAAATCATTTAAATTCAATGTCTGGTTATATATGCATTGCATCTCGGCCCATCCTTGCCTTGTAAATGTGCAAAATAGAGATTTCTTGTATATTGATCATGTAATGAGGGGAATAGCTCATTCCATATTGAATATACCAAGGGCATATATCATATATTTGATCAATTGGAAGGAGAGGTAATATTGGAAAGTTGCACTCATTCAATGACATTTAGTAAATACAATTCAATTTCATAGTATAGTTTGACCATCTAGCATTGGTTTCAGCAAGCCGGTATTTTCTGTGTAGTGATAATGATAAATTGATTCTATTGTCGGGATAAAGAATATATTGGTTACAATCGTTTTAAACTGTAAAGAATTATCCTTTTTGCCATTTTCTATGATCAATTGACGTCGCTATACTAATTCGATAGTAAAAGACGGAACAATATTATATCACTGGTGATTTTGGTTTAGAAAGACGAAATACCGATTCTTGTTTGTCTACTGCACTGCATGTAACATGAAACATTCGCAATATTACGGTTCGTATTTGAGCGTGGGGCTTTCGTTGATAGGCATTCACTTTAGACACATCGTCGAATGTTCATTTCAAGGCAGCGAAGGCTTTGTCCAGCATTGCTCCGTTCCCGTTCTACACTGCAATGTATTTCAACAGACAACAGAATACTATAAAATGCAACAATTAACAACACAAAACTTGGTGTAAATTTTCTTTCTGATTGCGGCTCGACACACAACAATCATACCGTCATACACTCATTCTTTGAAAAGGCAGCTGAGTTAAATTTGTGTTTCATTGTCTGGCCAACTCCATGAACGAATGTGGTGGAAATAAACATCATTTGGGCGGGACTAAACATTCGACAACAAAAGACAATGGCTTCTGCCGAAAAACCACGCTCGACTACACGCCTAAAACTAAAGTGTTGAAACTTACTCGTAAAGTGTTGAAATAACCCTTTAAGTGTGTCCACAGTGACTGCTCTTTATTGAGTGTTGTCCCTGTCGACACATTTAAAGGGTTATTTCAACACTTTACGAGTAAGTTTCAACATTTTAGTTTTAAGCGTGTAAGAACCGTAGTAATGGACAAGTGCAGCATACTGCCGAAAAATGTCTTCATTGCGACGGAATGTACATTCGAAATCCTTTGTCATTCTAAAAGTAATATGCTAATGTTGAAAGTTAACGCTGTTGTAAAAACCGTAATATCTACAGGTACCACATGATGATCGACTGATCAAGTAATTAACTTTCTTCAAGCTAACATATGATATTGAAAGTTAGGCAATATTAGACTGGGTTATAGGTCATTAACTTGCTTAAAATTACTACCAGTCATAAATCAAAGAAAATTCAGTCTTCGATATTTTTTTAATCCTTTCTCCGTTATATTCTGTGTTTTTAGATTTACCTTCCAGGGGCCTTATTCACGAACGCCACTTAAGTTATGGGCCTCTTAGTCATTTGCGGAGACGTTAAGAGCGATTTGCGAGAAAGCTACGTGTGCACTAAGTGGTATTCACAAAACCACACATAAATGCCTCTTAAAATTACGAACCACTTAAAGTTACGGGCCTCTTTAAATCTGACGGGGGTGGGTAAACAAGTTAATATATTTCTATCATGGAACCTGAGAACAGCCTTCGTTACCACTAAAAATGTTATCAAACCACTTCACCATATCCTTTGTGTAAGAAACACTCAGGTCACGCATGAAAATTGGTTTGCGTTCTATTTTCTTTATTCTTTTGTGATTGTGGGAAGAATTTGGTATGGTGGCCAATATCCGCCATTTAGTGTTTGTCGTGTTGTGCTTCCGTGGTGGTGAGATGTCGTGTCGACATGCCGTCATATCGCGTTGTCGTGCGTTTGTGTTGTCATGTCGTCATGTCGGAATTAATTTGTGTTGTCTTGCTGCCATACTATCGAAATTCCGGGTCACTATGATTCCACGCCGGTGTGCACTTGCCGTGTTATTGTGTAGCCCTTTTCCATGTCGTCGTGTTGCCAACTTCTTTCAAAGATTAGGCGCATGGATATATCTGACCATATTTGTTGCAATGTAACACGGCAATACCCCATTGCGGCATCATAGTGACAAGACACGGCAACACAGCTGTACGACAACACGACAAAACGGCATGTCGACAAGACAACTCAGATGTACGACCAAACAACGTAATTGAGACATGATGACACGACATGCTATAGTATACGACTGAGAACACGACAGCGCGACGGTACAACATAGTAGAAACTAGCCACCATAATTTTGGTAAATATGGAGCCTGTCTTTTGACGCGGCATGCTCTCTCGTGGTAGCTTTTGAATGTAAGACGTTACCCCAAATTCTAACTGTACCCTTATATACGACTGGTCACTCCAGCAACTCGCCTTCCGTGTTTAGCTTCGTGAAGGATCATGGCAACAGCGAGAAAAAGGAAGGCAAATTTTACCGAAAACGAGATTAACATTCTTGTAAATAATGTTCAGGAGAGCCAGCGAATGCTTATGAGCAAATTCAGTGATACCGTCACAAATTCCAAGAAAAACGCCACGTGGAAAGATATCACGATTCGGGTTAATTCGGCATCACCATGCGTACGGAGTGTAGACGACATCAAGAAGAAATGGGAAGACGTGAAGTCCAAGACGAAAAAAACGGGCAACGCTGGTCAGAAAAGATAAAAACAAAACTGGTGGGGGTTCCTCTGTCTGTGCCCGATCTTAGAGAGACAGAGTTAAAAATCGTTTCCATTGCCGGTGATACCTGGATGTATGGCATTCCAGGAGCGAACGATGGGTAGGTAGCAACGAGTTCATGTGATTGGTCAAAACCGAAGTTAACAGGGAAACATGGCATCAGGTCATCAAAAGAGAAAAAGAGTCCAGAATCCAGGAGTTGTGTCTGTAAGTTAACAAGCGAGTCAGAACGGAAGATCGTCCATACCAATCATTCAAGAAGCAGTGCAATATGGGAAATTTGTTGTATTCAAGCATGCGGACTATCTAAGAAACAAAAGTAGCTGTGAAAGAAAACTCAAGTATCTACCTCTTTTACAGCTTCATAAGGGAGTTCTTGGGGGGAAGGGGGAGTAATTGTTTCATCAGACGTAGACATCGCATCCGACACAGGATCCCTTTTAAAATATGAGTTTTGCTTTTTCAGCAAATCCATGAATTTCATAAGCCTCCTATTCGATTAAAAGTAATATGAATTTTTCGTCAAAAAGACCGTTTTACTCATTTACATCCAATGCTGAAAATATCTCGTACTACGGTCGGATGCATGTGCCACGCCATAAATTAAAAGCGTCTAGTCCGTCATTCATAATCCAGCCGTCGTCCATTAGAGAATATCCGCGTCCATAATCCAAAGACCTATTCAATTTTCCACATAACAGTATTAGCACCAAATTCAAAAAGACAATCATAGTATACATAAACATAGGCTTGTTTCCTGCAAGAGAGAAGCGGTCAACAGTTTTCAATGATGCCGTCAAGACATCATGATGTTCCAAAAATATCAAATCCGTATCGCTGATCAGTATTCTTAATCCGTAATATTCGTTTTAGAGTCGTTATCCAAAAAAGATGTATCTCAGTCACGCTTTGATTGTGACTGTTCATATGAGCACCATGAGGATCTTGAAGTACATGGTTCATACGGCCCCTAGCCCCGGGTTAAGCGGAATTAGACACAAGTTACGAAACGTAGCGCCATAGATCTTGCACGCTACGTTCGTATTTTGCTATCAGCATGCGATATGTATCGCCAAATTTGAGAAACTTTGAGTGGAGGCGCTTGGTGGAATAGCCCTGTTTTATAAGTTTCTGCAACAATGTTTTGTGACGTTGATTAAAATCATCACATTTAACACAGGATCTAGCAAATGCTACTAAGCGAGATATGTATACGCCATATGCAGGTCCCACTGGAATATTACTATCCAGAAAGGGATAGTTTACGATGTCGAAATTGTAATCATCTCTTTTGTCATAAAGTCGACGAGAGAGAATGCCCGCTTCATTTTTATAGAGATAGAGATCTAAATAAGATGTGCCTGTAGGGCTATCTGTAGTTTCCTTCAAATCCAGTGAAGGTGGATATATATCCTTCACTGCGTCATTTATATAGCGATTATCCACAGCGAGAAGATCGTCTATATAGCGTTTGGTGAATGAGAAGGAACGGGCTTTGAATGGATCGGTTTTTGAAAGCGCCTGCATATAATCATATTCATAAGAGAACAGATACAGGTCAGCCAACAGGGGTGCACAATTAGTACCCATTGGAATACCTATATGCTGCTGATATATTGTGTTGCCAAATTTCACATAGATATTTTTAATGAGAAATTCAAGCAACTCTATAAACAAAGAAACATCCCATGAATGATATCTCTTGTATGTAGTCGAGCTAAAGAATGCTTTATGGCTTCCGACATTAATATATCTACGATCAGTTTTCTTGAACACAGATACTATTAATGAACTTATACGGTCAATAAGGTCCTGATGAGGGATTGTAGTATAGAGAGTCGAGAAATCCCATGTGGATACATGTCTGTACGGTATGTGACATTTAGCATCAAGCTCTTCCGTAAGACATTTTGAGTTTTTCAATATCCACATACATTCAACGCCAGAGTTCTTAGAAATAGTGGCGCAATACCGTTCCTTAGAGATCGATTCACAGCGGCGATGCGATCAGGATGACAAGCAAAGATTTCACACCGGGTACGAAGGTAAACCGTCGAACCGTGTTTATGAATGTAAGCCGAGGAGAAGAGTTTCTTGAGCTCTCATCAATTGACATATACGTTTACACGACGGTGGATTTTAGCACAGAATCGTTGAATCCTGCTGTTTAAACATTGCGTTATCGGATATTGAATAGCTTTGCGAAGCCTATCGTCTCGTATTATGGATACAACACTATATCGTTTGCAATTATTCCAGAAACATTTTATATGAAAAAAATCCTGCGTAATATGACAACTGATATCAGGATTTGTCAGCTCTCGACACACGATATTCAACTATTGCGCCGTAGCGTTCCGTGGTTCTCTCGCGTATGAGAAATTGAATTATTATTGCAAATGACCAAAATCCAAGTATTTAAAGTAATATGAAAGGCATTGAGAAAGTACCCAACCCATTAGATTTGCACGACAATACTTAATTCAACTCGAAAAAGTCGTGTTCTGTAACCAGATTACATATAATACGTATCTTTACTTCTTTTGATTTTATCAGTAATTCTGCCCTTGTCATTGTCGATATTCTATGAGTACGTCGACAAAAAGGGCATTCCCAATGTTGCACATCTCTTTTTTGTCCCATAACCCCATAGTTTTTTTTAACAAAAATAAATTAATCATGTCTAACATAAAAACCCGAGCGATTGAAGTCCTTCGACGTTGGTACTAGTGATTTGGCTTGGAGCTGTAACGCTCAGCACCCGGCATGGAGAGTAATGTTTTTCCTGTGTCAAGGTATCTATAATTATCAAATTTATCCCGAAAATAAAATCTGGTATCCTCCCCCCACCAGATGGCACAACATAGTTGGCAGGAAAATGAGATCTTGAGGCAAGGTACAAATGTGCAAAGAACCCGTTCGGTAAAAAAATCATTGTAAATTTTACATTAAGTTACTGACACCTTTGCGGACAGTAACTTAGTGTAAAATTTACAGTAGGATGTTACTGTAATTGCTGGCAGCAACTTACTGTAAATTTTACAACAGTATATAGCTGTAATTATTACAGTAAGTTACTGGCAGCAAAGGTGCCAGTAACTGTAAATCAGTTACCTGATAACAACTGATAATTCAGAAAAGAAGACAACCACGAAATAACAAAAAGGAAGGATATTCCTTTGTTATCATGGTTTTCCTGACAATATGACCACTTATGGTCAGTTTGTCAAGGAGATACAACTAACAACTATTGAACATGGAATGTACTGCAGCTGATGATACATCTATGAAGGTGTTGGAGAGTGTTCGACTATTTCATATATTATATCCTATATAATATATGAAATAGTCGAACACTCTCCAACACCTTCATAGACGTACGCACCCACATAAACGATTTTAGATACACCAGGAATATATTCACGTCAATTTCATTCGCTTAAATAAGCACCATTATCAATTTACATGAATCCAAAAAATAAAAAGATCAGTATAAAGGTCTTTTTAACTCCAACACATACTCCGACAAGAGTTGAGCGCTTTAGAGCGAAATTGACACTTATTTATTAAATATATATATATAAACTTACAAAAATTATAGAGAGTAATTAGTTTTGCTCAAATAAATTAAAACGCCCATTTAGGCCAGATAACATGCGAAAATGGTCCGAAAAGACCGAAAGCGTGAATTTTCAGGTAAACGGGTTGCTTGGAGGGGGAGTGGGTGTGGAATCAAATAAAAATTAAATAATTTGTCATGCCGCTTTTGCAGACAATTGCGTAAATTAAAATTCTGAAATTCGAACCGAAAAATCGGTCAAAAAATCTTCTGGCAAAATGGTGTCAGTGTGACCTGGAGGTATTAACAAATACCTGTTAAACTCCCCCCCCCCCACCGACCCCGTCCTCGAATGCGATACACTCCAAATAGTCAAGACCAGATACGAAAAAGTCCTGTCAATCGGAAAATGTTCTAACGCTGCAGTATTCCAATTTCCCTAGAAATGGGGATCTGAAATGAAGTATTCTAAAAAAACGCTCATGTAACAGATGGACTAACAGAAACGGGCAGATGGACCTGTGAACCTAGTTTGTACCAATCTGAGTAAAAACAGACACAGAAACCGATTCTCTAACTTACTCCACAGTAGATGTTTTCAATCAAATTGAGTTTATACGCACTCGTGTTAAAATGCCGTCAAGCGGACTATTACCTACTTACTCGGTTTATAAGGATTTTATCCTGACCAAGGTATCATGGTCATTTGAAAAAAAAATTAAATACAATAATAATGTTAACAGAGCTAGCCTTTTTGGAATACCGGTAAGTAGGAACTTTACAATTTTTCTGCAAACCAGCGTGGCAATCTACATAATGGTATTTCGCCGCATATTGTTATCGAGTCCCCGCTTCAGAAACGAACAAAGAAGAATGAATTAATGAAAAATTATCGTCTGTATCAAGTGTGCAATATATGGTAGTGTATTCTGTACTAATATTCATATTCAAAGCAATAAATAACTGCATTTTTGTTTATGTTGCAGGAAGTAGATGTATATGAGGCAGTACAGAGAATTACTTTGTTTCTGTAAAATATTATTCTGTATACTGTAAATTATAGTAAAACAAAGTAATAAGTATGCCAATTTTACAGTAACATACTGTATTTTATATTCATGCCAGTACAATACTGGGGGATAAATATTAAGGTTACGAATGAAGTTTTGCAGTAAGTTACTGTGAATGAAAGCAGTAACTTACTGCATTTTTACAGTACAGTGCGTTCAGACTCGGGACTGATGGACGGACGGATGGACAGTCCCCCTTTATTATAGTTAGAAATATAGAGGTTAAGAATAATGTTGTCAAAATAGTTCTGGTCTTGTTTATAAGAAGCCGGGTATATGGTAAACATTTTGCAATGATCCAGTTGACATGGCAAGTCATTATACTTTCATGTTTTTCTTCAGATGTAACAAGTAAAATGATAGTATTTCAGATATATGTTTGATATAAACATGTTTTATATATGTTTGATAAAATGATATTGAACATTGCTTACAATGTCTCGGGCATTACAAGCATACCACACGCATGGTTTGTTCGCGTAAGACCATATAAAATATTAGTAATTTCAGACACAATGCTTATATTACGAAGTGTTCGTGAAATTGAGGACTTGATGCCGATCCTTCCCCCCCCCCCCCCCCCGGAATCCAACACACACAATTGCATGAAAATAACCGGTCATGAAATAGGCCCCCTCTTTGCGTTCTAAAGGTTGTAGGTATACCAGAAATAGGGTTTACGGAAACAAAACTGAATATGATTGTTCTCTACCTCTTGAAACAAATCCTCATTTGTAGGAAACTAGCGTCCAAGGAAAAACAGATCGACAGCTGCTACACTACATCCTCTTCATAGAACTTCATAAACAACATTTAACACCAGAAAGCGAAGAATATAAACAGTTCAAAATTTTATGCCGAGCCTATGTGGACCTTTCAACCCTCGAAAAGTGTAACAATGTGATGGATATTTTAACAGCCCTAGAGAATCGAAATATCGTGGATGTTGGTCGATACGATGATTTGAAGAAAATGTTTGCTCTTCTAAAAAGCCTTCCTCGTGCTATCGACACCGTGGAGAATTGCGAGCGAAACTTAGCCCTTAGTGCAGAGTCGAGCACAGATGCCGGCCGTAATGTGATCACAGGTATGTACCGTACATTTCGTGGTTAATTTTATGTACAGACGAAGTACACTGAAGTGCAATTTTCACTTACAGGTTGGAGGGAAAGCGCATAAACCAGCATAACACCATCTATGAACAGTCCGCGCGGAAAGCCTATTTCATGTTTGATTTCATGTTTATATATGTAAAATGTTATTATTGATTTGCTGATTCTGTAAATATAACTGTCAACCTGGCCTTGATATGAACTCACGTTATATATTGTAGAGAATGGAAATATACAAGCAACGTTTCGGGCAGATGCACTAGATGAGGAAGGCCCCGTGAACTTATTGAACAACCCAGAATTGATGGACCTGATGCATGAGGATATGGAGAGACAGAATGGATGCTGTAGTAGTGATATAGAGAAAGGGTCATGTATTATGAGCATGGAAATCTGTTCTCTGGAGGGTTTTCTATACCTGTGGCTCCAGTACCTTGATATGACTTTCGTGAATCGTATATCATCGATCATTCAACAATTCAGACCAGGGGTTAACGTGTTTATGAAGATGGAGTTGACAGACAAAGACCTGTGCACAGCACTGAATCATCTTGCAGGTAGGCATATTCATTGCAAACCATGCTATATCACAGATATGAAAACCGGGAAGTTCAAGAGAGGTGATGCATCAAGGTCTTCTCTAAAATTATTAACTATGGTTGTCACAAATATATACACATATATCATGTTGTTATCGTGAGTAAACTTTAAAATAGAAAATGTATAAAGCACGAGACGTGTAAGGAATGTTTTTCTGAAACTTTTGAGTACTAGTTTCTATTCTGTGATTGCTTTCAGATAAACTTCTCGCAGAATCAACCATTGGAAGAGGCAAAGGTAGGTATATGTCATCAGTATTTCCAACTGCATGAACAAGATATACAAGTTTTGGTTATAGTCGTCGTCGTTCATGTTGACAACATATATGATGCAACATATATGATGGAATACTTTGGAAATGACGATACAGATATAGCCCTATCTGAATTGGGAAGGCGGCGGGGCATGGGATGGAAGGTGAGTGGCCATTGCGATGTAATATCTCCTTATTCAACCAACCATTTGGCCATATAAGTGCAGTGATGTTATTTTGAGAAATTCTAATTGAAAGAATCCTTACAAACTTGCCTGAAATCCCTATCATGTTTCATGTGTTTGAGCAACCAAAGAAGGTATTGAAAAAAAAGCCCAGTAAAACCAAAGTGATACAATTTAAATTAAATTATGTTAACATTTTCTGATGTAGCTTAACACAAAACAAATAGCAGGAGAGTTCCAGCCATCTCTCAGGGGGCAATTCTAAAAGAATTTGGGTTGGGATCTTTCGCGTCTCGTGCTGTGCTGGAACCCAATCGTTCACGCGCCCATTGGAATTAAGAAAATGATACATAAGAGTCCCATGAAAAAGGGCTCAGAAGCCATTCGAGCGTGATCAGGGTGATGGGAGTAACATTTCGTCTGAAAATAACTACCTGTCAAACTAAATATGAGTGGATGTACAATAAGTTCTCCTTGCACCATATCCAGTATTGCTCTATTTTTACAGGAGAGACCATCTCCCGGACTCTGAAGACAATCGATGAGATGATAGCGCGTGGAAATTTTCCAACCTTTGTTCGACAATGTATCCAACAGCTCTCTACCCGTGTCGGTAAGCACACTTCCAATCCAGTTAACAAGTTTTAGATTTGTCAAATTTTCGGATATGTCTGTGATATATAAAGAAAGTAAAAGTTTTATTTTCCAATGATTATGTTGATTGCAGATGATTGGCTGAACTCTGTCGCAGACATTCAACAGAGCAAGGTAGAACAGGCCGATACCGTGGGAGTCGCAGGGAATGAGATAGTTCAGAGCAAGGTATGCCGATGCCACATCAAAACATGGTAATCGTTAATGAACATAGTTTATTGACCAGAGGAGAATTGGTCCGATAGATGTATACCAGTAATGATAAGTATTGTGTTTGATATCAAGTAGCACATGATTGTCTGACTACAAGGTAAACATGAACATACGACTTGTCCTTACCTTGTGACTACTCTTATATCAAAACTTATTGAATAGCTCGTACGGTCTGCTCCGGATTGGACTAGACAACGGCGAACTCAGTGTTCTTCATTAAAAGGTAAAGATGTCCCTTGATGATCTGGCTGGTTCAGTACTGCCGGACACAATGATACAATTAGCAATGAACGTATCCACCATGTGGCCAGAGGATCGCGTTTGCATAGAGCCGTGAAGATTAGATAATTCCAACAATAATATGCTCTTGAATAGTGCCAGGCATATACGATTGTCGGTCATCCAAACTGTATGAATGCTGAGCATCTCCACGGCCGAATGAAGGTGAGTGAGTGAGTGAATAGGGTTTAACGTCGCTTTCAACATTTTTTCAGCTATATCACGACGGGGAAGGGAAGGGAGGGGAGGGGGAGAGGAAGGGGAACCTACTTGTAACAGAGCAGATCTAATGCTGCCATTTTATAGTGCTGTCCCACTGAAATATCATGTCGTAGGCAGACATGACACCCCACTCAGTCACATTATACTGACACCGAGCGAACCAGTCCTTGTTCTATCCTCTTAATGCTGAGCATAAGCGAGGAAGCAACAAGTTCCATTTTCAAGTCTTAGGTATGACCCGGCCTGGGATCGAACCCAGAACCTACCGCTTACGAGGCCGACGCTCTAACCATTAGACCACCGCAGTGCGGTCGGCCGAATGAATATCCGTCACGAATTCATCTGTAAAAACATAATTAATTTCTTTAACTCTACACCAAAAGTTCCTACAGAAAATACATCCAAGCTTTATATTGTTAACGCTCAATGTTAACGAGTCAAAAGTGACGTAAAACAGCGTCAAATTACCTGGCTAGGTTCACAATATATTTAAATACCACAAACATATATAAGATTTGAAAAATTGACAAAAATAGATGCTGTATTTTACTTGACTTTGATCAAGTCTGTATTTGGATTACATCGTGTTACGTCTTGACAGATATCCTGCAGAAAATTGGTGTTCATAGATCAGTAACATTTAGTAGATAGATGTGTTGTTTGTTATCACCGACCCAGTAAAGCCGGTGACCTCGGATCAACAAGGTATAGGCATACGTTCTGGAGATGGATTTTGGTATATACGCGCACATGGTCGTGGTTAAATAACTATGAAATACATCAACTACTAAACGTCGGATCCAATATAAAAAAATTGATCGCCGGATATTTGAACATAAACAGTATACGAAACAAGTTTCTGCCTATTCTAGAGGCCAAAACACTAAAATCTGCTGGTATTTTCACTATAGCTGAAACCAAACTGGACAATTCATTTCAGGGCGCTCAGTTAAAAATTTCAGGTTTCACACGACCCTTTAGAACGGCCAGATCTCAAACGAGAGACGGATTAATGGCATTTGTCAGAATTGAAATACAATGTAGGAGACGATGACATCTAGAGCTTACATGTCCAAGTACCAACACTAATGGTTTTTTGACAGAACTAGCCACCGCGCTCGACCATGTGACTATAACATACGACCGGATTGTAATCATCGGTGATATAAACATCCTGGCTAGACTCATCAATTGACAGGTCTCTTTTGAAGCATATGTGTGACACCTTTAACTTATGTAATCTAGTGACGAAACCCACATGCTTCAAAGTGGTCAGGGGAACGTTAGCAGATCACATTTTAGGTCCCAATATTCAGTGGTTCAAAGAATCTGGGTTACTAGATACGAGACTGGGCGATTTCCGTCACCTTGTGTACTTTGTATGCAAAAGTCAGACAAACAAATCAAACCGAAACACTATCACTTATCGTTCCACACAACGTTCCATGTCGGCAAC
>JAVTVY010041874.1:0-18514 GCA_036873755.1 Hanleya hanleyi | reverse complement strand
TGTCTGTGCGATTTAAGTTGGGTGTTCAGTTGTATTCTTGACTATAACTGGTAACTTAACTATACTGAAACACTCTTTACAATGTTAATGTGGGTGATTTATTCTTTAATAAATGCTTTATTGAATTTCCCGAGGGCTGAAGGTTTCTGCACATTGTGCAGTTCATGTTTTTTAATTGTGAGTGATATTCTACACCTTGGGTTTTTTTTATGCCCGTCATTGAATGAAGGTCATATTATGTGATAGCTAGTTCTGTTCATCCATTAACTTTTGTAAGCTGTGCGATATCTCCAGTTCCAGGTTTTGAATTTGTACCAAACTCTGGGTACACCTTATACCCATGGGACAAAGAGAAACACTACTTCTTTTCAGGTCAAAATGTCAAATCTCAAGATCACTGTGGCCGAAAATCAGTAAATCATTGAAAATTGTTAAGATTATGCCAAAGTACAGTCCATAAATGTGGATTGTGATGGCAAACAAGAAGCCTTTTGATTTTTACACCTCAACCAATTTTGGACAAAAGGGTATTGTCTGCGTGGTCTGATGATGTCTGTCTGACCATCTTCATTGTTAACACTATATTGATAGAGGGATTATTGTCAGGCTTTCCTAATTCATGTGACATACACAAGTGGTGATGGGTCAGAAGCCCATTGAAGTTGACTGACCTTGACCTATTTTATCAAGGTTGAATTCCAATATTGGTGACATCTTATGAAGGATTACATCTAGACTCTCCATATTCATACTGCATATCCAACTGTTGATTGACTAGAAACCTTTCCAATTTGACTGACTTTGCTATTTTATGAAGGTCAAATTCTTGTTATTACAATATTTCTGAGGGATCATGGCTAGGCTCTCCAAAGTAATATTCTCTATTCTGCTTTTTTTTAAATTTTGATCATATTATCTTTTACTTAATGTACAACTTGCTATACTATTATGAAGTGTTACCTGAGTTTGATTATAATCTTGGTAGTAATGGTAATAATTAGAGTTGCACATTATCACATTATAGGTGTCCAGAGGCGTCAGCGAAGAGTGCTTGACACCTCGTCCACATATGTGCGTGGAGAGGAGAATCTGAATGGCTGGCGTCCACGTGGAGATTCTCTGATCATAGACCACCAATGGGAGCTTGAGAAACTAACCAGATTGGAAATGGTAAATCATTCGTATACACTGTTAAAATGTTAGTTTATTTTCATGTGACATTTCCTATAATGCAACATCATTGCAGGGCTTGTGTTTTGAGGCGAGTGATTAAGGTTAAAGGATACAATCACTCGCCTCAAAACACAAGCCCTGCATTGGTATTCAAACCATTAAATTTTTCCTATGTTGCATATTATGACACAGATTTGTAGCAGGTTCCAGTGTAGTGTAGCATCTGTCATGTGCCACCCGCTGTCTCTACGCCAGCTCCCATGTCTTTGTGAATGATTTTATTCCTGATATACATATTTCCAATAAGTAAGAAGAAGGCTGAGGATAAAGACAATATTTTGAATACATCTCTGACACATTTCTAAGAATTTATTCATCCTCTACAGCTAGAGTGGGGCAATTGAAGGGGTGAGGCAGGTGTCAGACCATAACAGAGCTGTTTATGAGTTCTCACCTGCCCCTTATCCATAGCTGAATTGTAATCACCCCAGGAAATGTATACCCTTGTCCTTGTTAGTTTCATTCAGTACTTCATTGTCAGTGTACCTCCTCACCATAGTAAAGCTGTTTTTGTAGGTGGAGAAGGCCCGTCATGTTTTACTGCTGCGAGAGAAGTTGGCTGAGCAGAACAAGTCTCTAGAACTGAGCAAATTGGACAAGGAGGCATCAAACCTGTATGCGAAGGCCAAAGGTCAAAGGGCACGTGAAGACGAGACCACAGTGGACGAGGAAAAAGACAAACTGGAGAAGGAGGACAGCTCTTACAGCGTGAGCTGTGAGGGAGACAAGGAGAAGGAGCTGATCACCAAATGTCTCAAGTTAATCCTCCAGGGGAGACTACCCCTCAATCCCCCACCTGTCAAGGTAGGCTTTTCTAGTCCCCAAATGTGAAGCACCATGGTTTTGGCTAGAACCTTGAAAGCTACTGCTATGTACATCTGCCCATCCGTCATCCATCTGCAAACTCTTCTCTTGTCATCAGCATATCTCGTTAACTAATGAAGGAGAGTTCACGATACTGACATGACGCCGTGTCTATATAATGTGGATGTCACGGTGCCTTCTGTATGTTTTGAATCTGTGCCTTGTTTCATTTATTATTTTTTTAAATATTTTTTTAAAACTGGTTATTCACCAGATACTCATGAATCATGAATGGGTTCACGTTAGAGAACCCTGAATCACAGGTTTCATAATATGGCCGGTGAACATTTTTTGGATGAGGAAGTCTGCACCTCTGTTGCCTGAGATGAAGTATTTCAAAACTACAGTTTAAGGGAGTAGAGGACGTTCATTTCTAGAGGTTGAATTTTTTTTTAAATTTCAGGATTTTTTCACACGGTTAGGAGAAGATGATCCATGAAAAAAAAATATGGGGTCACCATACTCGTTAAAAAAATATGGCAGCCAAATGCATGTATACCACTTAAAAGCCATAACACTGAATACATAGGGAAATTTGATTTTTTTCTTCTTAGATGTTCAATAAATCATACTTCCCAAGGTCAAATTTTTCCCATTTTGCTATATAATACTAAACACATATAGTGCTTGTTAAATATGTAATAAAAACAGGGGGACACCATACTTTCTTAGAAAATATTAGCGGTATAACAGATAAACGGAGCCTTTTCAGTCCTATTTCCAGGAGGGGGTGGGGGTGGGGAATCGGGGTGGGTGTGGAGAATATTATTGAAGATCAATTTATTAGCCATTCAGAAGGGTTTTTACCCCTCGGCCAATTTTGGCCGAAGGGTATTGTCGTCGTCATGTACGTCCGTCCGTCTGTCCGTCCGCGCGTCTGTCCGTCTGTCCGTCCGTCCGTCACACCTTTCTCGTTACCAAGATATCTTCAGAACGACTTACCCTAGGCACACCAAACTTGCAGTGCACATCCGTATGCGCGTGACGCAGAACCCTATTGAATCTGGACCTGATTGGTTGGAAACTTTGGCGGCCATCTTTAATTTATGCGAAACCATCACAGCTTTCTCGTTACCAAGATATCTTTAGAACGACTTACCCTAGGCACACCAAACTTGCACTGCACATCCATATGCTCATGACCCAGAACCCTATTGAATCTGGACCTGATTGGTTGGAAACTTTGGCGGCCATATTTAATTTATGCGAAATCATTAATCTTGTGTATCTTAGGTACCATTTCACTGTTCCGTGTGTGAACTTGGTATAGATCATCGATGCATCAAGAAACTTCAAAGGAATGACCAAACCAGTTTCCCTGATTCGGTGGAAACCTTGGCGGCCATCTTTAATTTATGCAAAATCTTTAATGATATATATCTTTGATACCATTCAAGTGTTCTATACGAAACTTGGTATACAGCATCGATGTATCAAGAGACCTGCAATGTATAACCACATCAGTTCCTCTGAGTGGCAGGAAGGATGGGCGGCCATCTTTAATTTATGCGAAATCATTAATGATCTCTATCTCTGATACCGTTCGAGTGCTCGATGTAAAATTTGGCATATATCATCGATGCATCAATAGACTTACGATAAATGGCAGTTCTGGTGTTTCTGATTGGGCGGAAACCTTGGTGGCCATCTTTAATTTATGCAAAATCTTTGATGATGTATATCTTTGATACCATTTCAGTGTTCTATATGAAACTTGGTATACAGCATCCATGTATCAAGACACTTGCAATGAATAACCACATCAGTTTCTCTGAGTGGTGGGAAGGATGGGCGGCCATCTTTAATTTATGCGAAATCATTAATGATCTCTATCTCTGATAATTTTCAAATGCTCTATGACAAAATTTGGTATACATCATCGATGCATCAACAGACTTATGTAATGAATACTGACTTCTCTGATTGGACATAAACCTTAGAGGCCATTTCTAATGGCAAATTTTTTCATAATCTGTATATTTGTCACTTGACTGCTTGGTGTTCCTGAAGTCTTGCTTCAAATTGAATACATTATGAATGGCTGGCGCCCAGAGCCGAGGGGTTTTCAGATGCGCAGCTTCGTATTTTCAGTTGAAACTGAATAAGAGTGAATTTGGGGGGTATTCCGGAGGAATAATTTTTAATCTATGGAGCACTTTGCACCCTTCAACCGTTGAATTTAAAATGCCAATTTTTTGGTCCATCCCATCACACTATCGAACCACCAGTAAAACGCATAAATGGTTGTGTTGTGTCTTTTGTTGATTTTTATTCCATTTTGATATGTCTGGGTACTTTTGTTAGGAAATTCAGCTTGTTTTGAAAACTTCTACAAATGACCATGTTGTAGACCCATAAGAGCAGGGAAATGAACGTCCTCTACTCCCTTAACTGCTGTAACTTTATAGTCGGATAAGCAACTGTGCTCAAATTTATTCTTGTATCATTCTTCTCCACACAGATCACTATGGATGAGTCTATGATCAGTACTATATCATCTGATGATGGAAGCGAGATACCCAGCAGTGGAGAGTCCATGTCAGCCAGCTTGATGACTAGTGCATCTGCAGAATTGTTCAAGTAAGAATCTGCAATTTTATACTTTTTTTCAATCCTGTAAAACAATATCTCTTGAAAGTTTGCCATGATTATTGATAGCCTTCATATAGATAATGGTTTCTTTCCCCACAGGCCAATCACACCTGACACAAAAACCCAGTCCAAGTCATGTGATAGCCTGACCACTTCCGCATCCATGGAGGGCCTGGACCGCAAACTGTCCCTACCACTGCGCGGAATAGTTAGACCAGATGAAGTGCCACAGTTCGTGGCAGATATAGAGGAGGTGCGAGTGAGCCCTGTCGTTTCTCGGAGAGGTTACCTCAACTTTCTGGAGGAGAAAACGAATGGCTGGGTCAAACGCTGGGTGGTAAGTGAGCCTAAAACCTTAACCATAACCCGATAATTAAAATTAAATCCTCTCTGCTCCTCCAATTGGATATGTCGCTTGAAGGATCAAACTGGCTTACAGTAATGTGAGTGTCAACCAATCCCGAGAACTCTTCATAGTGCTTTGAAGGGAACATAATGTTAGGGGCTTTTTGGTTGACACAACCGAATCAGATGCCACGCTGGAGGGGTATCTTCTGATGTTGCCGCCCTCCTGCCAGGTTGGCACCATAATGCGGGGTAGAATTATAGACTGGTCCTTGGGTTAAAGCAGAGACAATGACCCTATCCCCACTCCCGACTGCAAGTACAGTAGTTAAAATGCGACCGTGATGTCATGAGACTATTAAATATTCATGACCTGGGTGCTTAGAACACCAAATTCAATTGAAATCGGTAAGATCCCACATAGCGACATATACGATTGGCAGGCCTTTAAGTGCCTCCTATATTTCCTATATTTTCCTATATTTTTTAGTCATTTCTATATTTTCCTATATTTTACTCAAAACCTCCTATATTTCTTATATTTCAACTTTTTTCTCATGAAAACCTTCACCAATGCACTGAAATGAGTCAATTTGGCATGGGAAAATACTTTTCAGAATATGAAAGCATTTCAATTTCTCTTTCTTAAACCAAGCAGCAGAACAGGTCTCCTCAACTACCAAACCACCACAACTATGATCGCATTCAGTGGGAATAATTTTATTAAACAACACCAAAAAAACTACCAATTTTGGAACGTACAATGTAGTAGTGACCTGTCTTACACTTCCTTATTTCCTATATTTAATTAAGAAAATTCCTATATTTCTCCTATATTTTGGCAAATTTTCTCCTATATTTTCTCCTATGTTTTCACTGTGAGCCACTTGCAGGCCTGGATTGAGGAGCATTGATAGGATATTAAATTTAGATTGAATTTAACTCTGTCTGTCTGCCCATATGTCTGTCACTCCACTGCCCTAATCCTTAACATAATCCTGGACATATTTCTTGAAAGCGTTCTAAAGATGGTCTTGAGACTTGATACAGTATCAGTGATTATTTGTCAGTTCCTCCGGCTGCTTGAGTGTGAATAGATTTTCTGGCACCACTGCAGTGTAGTAAACTTATATTGTCTGGTATTGTATTTCAGGTTGTGCGTCGTCCACATGTGTACATCTACAACAATGAGAAAGACCCTGTAGAGAAAGGGTTAATCAATCTTGCCACAGCTCAGATAGAGTACAGTGAGGACCAACAAATACTGCTCCATGGTCATGTGAGTAAAATACAGCAATTCTATTGGTCAGATTATCAAAAGTTTAGAGAAAGAGAGAGAGAAAAAGTTAAAACACTGCTCGCATCTGGTTCAGTTATTTCATTGAACAGATTATCAAACAATATAACCATCATCTATCATGGCTGGATGACAAGATTGCATCATGTACAGATCTGGAAATGTGTATATTCATTGAAAAGTCATCAGTAAATCAACTGTTCACCTAAGATAGATGGGCCTTGCAAGTTTTTAATTGCCTGCTTGATTGTTTTTACAGAGAAGGAACACATTTTCTGTAATGACCAAGCACCGAGGCTTCCTACTACAGACACTTGATGACAAGGACTTCCATGATTGGCTGTACGCAATTAACCCTCTACTGGCTGGACAAATCAGGTATAGTTGATCCCTTCATTCTTGCGTATCTGTGCCTCTCTGTCAGCATTTCACATTACAACCATATCTAGAGAACAAACATGCCCAGTCTCACCAAACTTGTATCACACTTGCAGTTACAGAGTAGAATCCTATTGAAAATGAGTGGGATTGACCCCTTTCTTCTCGATTGGAGGGTCAAAGTTTCAATTGCTTGACAAAACAACATCTTGAAAAATGATTCAGCCCAGGCTTAATAAATGTACACCAGATGTACACCAGATGTACACGTCGTCATGGACTTGCTATATTTGCAGGAGGTCATTGGGCCAAAGTACACTTGTCACTCATCATGGGGCTAACGTTAACTGACAAACTATCATCCTCACTGTAGACAAGCTGGGCTAGGTTTACTAACTTTATACCATACATATATCTGACCATGTCTACTTGACATGCTTGAGACCAGTGACCTGACCCTGTTTCCACAAGATCATTGTATAAAAGTACACTCATCCCTTGTTATAATGCTTAAATTAGTGGACAAAATATAGACATCAGACCCCCAGCCAGGATATCTTGAGGGGTATTTCGCTTTCATGGCAAAAAGGGGCTTGCTGTATAAGAGAAAGGGGCACACAGTGGGACAAAGACAATACATCACTGTCCCTCGACCAGTACCCTATATAAATACTGCTGAGGTTGAGGGGTTCTCCGTGCATTGCACAGTTCATGTCTGCCACCTTTAACTTGAGTCCAGTACTTTTCAAGGTAATAAAGTATGCAGTATGTAAGAAAGTAAGATTGGACTGTCAAAGTATAAGAAATACTTATTGTTAACCCATTTGTTAATGATGTCTGTAAAGTTGCAGTAATGAACAGACTGCATTATACTGTTGTTTCTACATCAAGTAATCCATCTTCACATTTCAAGTGAAATACTACAATAATGTTTAGTCATTTACCTTGACCTAATGAATGGGGTCAATTGTTCAAACTGTAAACGCATGTGATGTCATATAGCCAATCAAGATATGAGCTTGCCAACACTGAGGAGCGAGGATTTTCTTTGATGTCTGTGTGATTTCCAAATATGGCAAGTGGTGATTGTATTGATTTTCGAACAGGAAATGTTGATTTCCTCCGAATAGCCAATCAAATTTGAATTGCGAAAAGGTCATAGAGTTGCAGTTTTCCTAATATGGACCACAGAATGTTTATAACCATATTCTGATCAGAAATTGAGTTATGTTCAGCCAAAACAACACGTGTAGTGTTCGACTTGGGTATGCGAAGATGCAAGTAATCATCCTATTTTTTAGCTTAAAATGTAAAAATGAAGTATAAATTTTTTTTATTTCTATTTTCCAGATCTAAGCTGTCCCGACGTAAGCAGTGTGTTAAGATATGAACACCAGCTGACACAGTAGGTCACCATCAAGAGTTGCTGATCCTCTGAACCCTGACAACACACAATGATGATTATCTAATTACAAACAGTGTTGTGGCAGATGTGTGTCAAATCAAATGTCTGTTCTAGTTAGATATCTCTGTCCATCGTGTAGTCATGCTCTGTATATGTGGCGATTTCATTACGGAGATTTTTTGTAGTGCACTTCAGTGCTCTGCTGCAATGATCATGTACACATGACACTACATTCCGATTTCACACTTCAACAAATAGATCATTCTAACTGAACAATTGTGAGCGGAAGTACCCTCAAAACATAACACACTATTCTGTTCCGTAGATGTTTGGCTGGTACTTTACAGAGTATTCGAAGATGCAGTGTCTGAGTACTGAAACATTTTGATTCCACACCCAACTAATAAACCATGCCAATTGAACAAATTAGAGTGTAAGTACCCTCAACACACGGCCGCATATAGCTATGCTTTGTTGATGTTCTTTTGATGCTTAGCAGAGCAGATGTTGAGTTGTATACATGCTGTTTATGGCAATCATTACAAGCATTATTCTGAACTTTCTCTGGTTGATTTAGAGGCATTATGGGTAAAATTTATCATCCTTGGCACTTAAAGATAATAGCTGCTAAGGGTATTACCACTTTCATTGTAAGAGCCTATATTACATCCCCACAGTGATTATGAATAACTGTGAAACTTTATTGTTGTTTTAAGGAGATGCACAGTTAATGCATAATGATATGGTGGTCGATAGATCCTATACTAATGCAAGCTTAAAAGAAGGTTTAGAGTGACTTGATGGCCAAAAATGTCCAAAACTGATTTATTTGAATGTGGAATTGATCAAACACATTTCCCTTCTGGGATCAATACATATATGATTAAGAAATATGATATCTGTCATGATGACTGCAGAGTGAGTGTGAAAAAAATACCTCTCTGACAAGTTCAATTTCTAAAAGGAGATAAATGTACAAGAAGCATGCTCTATTGAGCTGTGTATGAAAATTGTTTTCTGTGATTCTATTTGGTTGTTATCGAATCGCCAATTTTGAAACAGTTTTGGTGAACCAAGACAGTTGAAATCCCATGCTTCAGGTTGGTTCCTAAATGCACCTTGAATTTAGCATCTCTCTTTGGATTTCTTAAAATCTGTGATAGGGTTGAGATGGGAAAAAATAACTTATTTGCTTCGACTCAAAATGATGTGCAATTTTTTCGTGTGCAATTCTGTTGTTATATTCAAACACTTCAGTTTGAGGTTGATCAATTTCATAAATTGGCTTCTTTGTAATATTTTAAGTGATGGAAACTTTGTTATTGAAGTTGAACAGCTGCTGTGTTTGGCAACATTTAACTCACTACTTTGGTTGCAAACTGTGTTCAGATAATTGTAAAATGAATATATGCCACATTATAAAACGCTATCGCTATATAGCTTGAGCAGCAATTGTCATTCTTCTGAAATGTATATAAATAATATATACATGTATACACATCTATATATATATATATTATACCCTCATGGGTAATATTTTGACTGTTAAAAATTTACATATTCATGCATATGTATAAAGTAGAATGTATTAAACGATATCTGTGACGATTTTAAATTATAACGCTGAGCATTGTGGATCAAACCGACAGATCTGGTCAGTCACATGGTACAGGTCACATGACATCTTATAAACAGTCGTGCGTAATAGTCAATTAACTCGTACGTACATGTATTAATGTTCTGGTGAATATTGTTATCCAAGTCTGAACAGTAAACGATCATTGTTTTAGGCGGGCCCAATCATCACGATCCTTCAATGACATTAATATAAATGTACATGTTGTAGTGTGAAACTTTCCTTTCAAATCTGAGAGGCCGGGATAAATGATCAATTACATATTCTACCTTAATGTCCTTGTCAGATTGTAGGGTAAGTGGACAGTCTATCCAATATTCTCTCTAACCAATTGGTTCTCAAACTGCTTCTTCTCAAATGAAATGAACATTCTAATACTGTAAACTTGTGAATGGATAAATGGTTGATGTGTACATATATATACTTAAATTTATGAGCTGCTGTATCAAAGCGTTCATTGGCAAGTGTACATCTGAAAATGTGTATATGGAAGTATTTGTGGCAAAAAAGATTTTTCTCTTCTCTATAGAAAAATCCTGTGTACTGCTAGCAATAGTTAAAAGTGGAGACTCTTTGGAGAATCTAGAAGATATATTTATGAGCTCATTATTTAGAGTACAGTGCTTCATTGGTAGAGAAATTCAGGTTCTATAGTTTCCTGTCCCTTCCCACATTTGGTAGATCTCATGTTTTTCTCCTCCATATGTCCACCTTGTGATCTTGATATTGACCCAGTTTAGAAGCTTTGTGATTGGTGAAAAATTATGTACTTTATTGCAACTGACCGATCAGCTGCATCAGTGAGAATTTAAATGGACCAATGAAATTCCTTTCCCCTCAAAAATCTTCCATGATGGATTTGGAGTTTGCATTTTCCACTTATGATTTTAATCCATACATTCCTGGAAATTGGTATTCATTAGAGCGAACCATTTCAGGAGTTGCTTCATTGGTTGATCAGATTATACTTTGACAAAACTGTCCAGTCAGCTGCACGTATGGAAATAGAAATGGCCCAATGAAAAATTACCTCTTCCTGCAAAACCATCAATAGCTTATGTTATGAATATTGGATGTCTGGTAGACTTTTAGATGAACCAAAGCAGTGTCCATATCAGCAAAATTGACTATTTTAGAAACTCCAATGCATTATGGGAAAGATAAATAAATAGAGTTGTACGATGGAGAGGTGCAGTATTTCTATCTACTTGGTGCTTAGAATTCTAGACCGGGATACATACATAGATACGTACGGTACACTAACCTTTTATTCCTAGTCAGATTGTATATTGTCCCAAAAAAGTACACAATATGCGAATGACAACCATTTTAGTTTATGTTTATATATGTACCTAAATGAAGCTTAAGACTCGATTATTGTGAAAACTCCTGCCATATCCTATATATTTAATTTTAGCAAAGTTTTTGCTAGATTGTGTATGTTAATATTTGTTCACCGAAAGCTTGAGTTTATGTTGCTATTTTGTTGTATTTCAGGGAGAAATATTCATGTATACAATGTAGGCATCAGACAAGTGAAGAAACTTGATGCAAGTACGGTAATTCCCCTAATAATTCAATCACAGGAAGTTCAGTTTTCAACTCTGTTGTTCAGACAAAGAGAGAAAGTAGCATTCCCATTCTTCAGTCAAATGATGACAAAATGTGACCCTTTGCAGTGGGTGCCATGAAGAACATTGCCAGATATACGTCATTTTTGCTGCACTTTCGGTGATCGAATTATTAGTGGAATTACCGTATCTCAGCTTTGAAGTTTGATGAATGTTTTGACGACTATTGAAGTTGAACATTGGCATAATGTAATTTTGCGAGACTGAGAAGTCTTTGTAATTGTAACGTTTGTTTCAGGTATAGGATGCTTATTTAAAAGTTGAAAGATTCATGTCCACTGCATTTCATAACATACAAATGCCATTAAGCCATTTACAGCCTGGTATATTATTTAATTCACAACACAGAGGAAGTCCACTGCCTTCAACCAATAACTTACATTTTGCATAAGTGCAGTTGTTTTGAGAGAAGATCTATTGGTATCAGATATGCTAAAGGTGATTTGAAACAATCTTTCTTTTACAAATTGGCCAGATCTGTGTTGACATAATTATTAGTGATAGTACTGTTCCTTAGATTGATATTACGCCTAGAACAATTGATTTGTGTCCTGAAATGGTCGTTCTGAACTATTGGCTTGATAACCAGATGTGATATTGAAGATGGACATTTCTCAATCTGTAGGTAAAGGTTTGAACAGAAAGTGGTGAACATGGTTTTGTCTTTCAACTGGTTTTGATATTAAACAATTAGGAGGGGTTATGGCTCATATCATATGTGCCAATGTAAATATGTAAGAAGATGCTGTTTTGGGGGGTTTGTTATGCAAGGTAAATGATTAATTGTCTTTGTACAATTGCCCACCTAAAGTCGCTATATATATGTGTACAATTTTTTATCTTCAGCTTGTCTTACTCATAATGTGCAATAGTATTAACTTATTACGTATAGATTGTAACAATATCTATGAAAGCTTATTTAATGAGGACTGTCCCCAAATGATTTACCTCTTGCCGAATTTATCCAGCTTTTTCCAATGAACATCTGCTGCATAATTAAATAATGTGAACATTTTCCTGTATCAAGACAAGAAATTTGTATATAGTTGTTGCCAACAGTCCTTCACACAGCATTAACCCTGTGAATGAATGGCTACAAAGCATTTTGTAATCAATGACACAGCAAGAAACGAATTTCAGAAATGATCTTGGCATCTCCGACAAACCCAACCTCCGATTAAAATATACCCGGCTATTTTAATCTGAGCTTCTTGTGAACAGTTGGAAACTAGGAAATGTATTCAACCACAGATAAATTCCTTTACATAAGATTGAGTTAAGTTTGCTATATTGATCCATTGATTTTCTGGCATGATTTGCAATTTTGAATGAAAGCGCGACTGAATATGATGGGGTCTTTTGTGGTCGTAGAAAGTGTGTGTATTTTCAGGGTATTTTTATAGCATATACATTTTAGTTTTAGATTATTTCCAGTTTTTGTTTGCAGAAAAACTTGCCTCTATGAAATTTGATGTTTTTTTCTTAGTTTTATGTTAATTTTTCAAACCCTATAGAGTTTTATGATTTCCTATATTATCCTGTAATCTGGCTTGATGATGTTGAGGATGTGATGTTTCCAGTATCATTGCTGCTCAGTACCTGTAGTTCTGCTCAGTACCTGTAGTTCTGCTCAATACGTGTAGTTCTGCTCAGTACCTGTAGCATATATTCCTTAGAAAATATGAACAATTGGTGATATTCATTTTTGCATTATGAAGAAATTTTGTTTCCAAAAGTCCAGAACTCATTGATAGTACCATGCTTAATCAATCTTTGATTGATCACATTTTTGGGGTCAGATGTTGATGTAAATTTTCAATAATGTTTCTTGTTCAACAAAAAACAAAATTAAAGGAATCTTAGTCCAGGGTTTGTACATTTTGAAGCTTTCAATTTCAAAGGCCTTTTCAAGGTCATTTCAAGATAATAGGTCCTGTTTTTAAGGCATATAATTTCATCATCCTTGAAGCTCTACAGATAGATTTTCTTTTCTTTCTTTTTTTCACTTAAAACAAATATATTGTTCATACGGAATTGGAAATACATTTTTGAATGATCAGAAAAATATATTGCTATAATGAGATTAATTTTGCCATCAGATGACCTAAAACTTGACAATTGACAACGAAAGACAGGAATTCCGGTTTTCATGGTCTTCAGCCTAATTTTCTAATTTTCAATACTTTAGATTCTAAATTGTCAGTTTCAAGGTAGTGTACGAACCCTGTTAGTCGAATGTTTCTGGTTAAGTGAAAACAGGAGGGATCAAAGAGTAGATTCACTGATATCTAACTATCATCTTGTTCAGTTTATTTTGATTATCAATACTATGGTCAGGTGAGTGAGGTTTTTAAGTACGGACTATTTTGAAAGTTTTCGGGTGAATTACGTATGTCTAACCAGGACTGCGAACCAGCAAACTTAATGTCCTGGGACTCGCATGTCCACATATTATTTAACAGCAAACACTACTGTACTTGTCAGTGAGTATATAATCCTGTGAAAAGATGGAAAATAAAAACCCTAGTTTTTAACTCCTTTAATAAAGTGGCAAATGTTTAGAGAGTCTGCTTTGAAAACCCAGATCCATTCTAATGTTAAAGAAAATGTTAAAGTTCTTTTTATGTCATAATATTGTGAAGTTTACTTCATTTTGTTTCCAATCCTGTTATGTTTTTGTTGTGATGAAACTTTTTTTTGTCTTGAATTATTTTGTTTTGTACGTAATTAACTGAAACAGTTTTTCTTTTTTTGAGCATGTATATGAGAGTGTGTGAGTGCATGATGAATGTGTTGATTATGTGAAGGAACTTGTAGAACAGTAGCTTTTAAGTAATGGTTACCCAATGTGATAATGGCTATACTTTTCCGTCAGTACCTGTTCTTGGGCATTCCCATTTCCACTGTTTTACAATAACATTGATTCGACATTCTCCACACAGTTATATTTAGGAGAAATGAGATTTAAGAGGAAGCCATCCAACCTCTTTCATCTGGTCAACTCCTGATGTTATATAAAACATATCTTCATTGGTAAACATAAAGACCTGATACATACTTCATCTTCTTGCTATACTGGATGAACTTGTCATTCATTCCTACTGTTGGTGAAGATTTTTTTCTTTCACCAAGAATTACAAGTCTTTCAAGGGCCTAGATGTAAGTATATATTCAATGATGCGATTGAAAATAATGCAAAATGATTGAATGATTTCTTTAAAAGGTGGCGTAAACTATACTGGAAAGTGTTTCATGTATAGCCAGTGTGCATGCTGAGATGCTTTATCTTGATTATATGACAAAATCCCAACATGGGATTCTTTTGTAAATAAGCCCCAACAACTTCAAAAATTTAATTGTTAAAAAACCTGAATAATTAAGTCAAATTCCTCCATTGGTATACATGGAAATCCCACCTTCATAGGTATATATGTATGTGAGGTTTTGCTTGATTTTGAATAAGCTGCCAGCCTTAATGAGCAATATAGTCCTCCCTGTAATCAGATCATTCATTTTAAGGGATGAAGAAATTATTATAGGCTGTATATTTCAGAGACATCCAATCAAATGTTTCATCAGCGACACTAAGTAAAAGAGCAGCGATTGGCTGAGCTACCTTCTGTCATGTATCCATGATTGTTAGTTGGTGATCTATGTACATGTATTACCTCCTGTCCCCTCAGTAAATGATCCATTATCTTCAATGTCAATAAGCCTGGCTATCAGGATGGTAAAGTTGATCACATGCTCATTGATACCTCACGCAGAAAACAGCCTCTCAAAATAATTGCTGGCTCCATTTGATGATCAATTAAGTGAAAGCCTTTATATGGAAGTATGTAGCTGGCATGAAATCCTAGCTGTTATGTATCAGATTTGTTTCCAAGGTAACGGATGTATGAGAAGATTTATTCTGAAGCAGAGTCATATTGTTCTGCAGAGAGGGATGCTAGGCTGGCAGCATTGTTCATAGAAGAGATCAAATGAATAGCCTGTTTGACTTTGGTTGGCAGCTGTTTCAAATAGATTGGTTTGTAAATTAAAAAAGTAGAATTCCAGGAACTGCATCTTAGGGGGCATTCCAATATGACATGCAGTGAATTGGGATGGGGGGGGGTTATAAAACTCTGGATTTTTTCCTATGTACGCTGCGTTAAATTTTGCGAAGGGTCAAAAATTAACTTTTTTGCATACATAATATTTGAATGGTCCCTTATCAGGTCATGAAACTCACTTTCTGCATATAGATATACACATATATAGTGGAGAACAATGTGCGAGGGATAATGAACAAATCATGTAAGTTTTCTGTGTTGATTGTGCGTCCACCTGGCTATTGAATAGCGCTGATAATTATATAAATATTTACATCATGTGCATGCTTCAGTACCATATATGGTCTTGCCCTGTGCAGATGTTCCTCCTATAATACCATATATGGTCGTACTGTGTGATCATCATCATATGGTAGCTGTAGATTCATGCATGTTCATGCAACTGTCTGTGAATAAATGGAATGAATTCAAACCAAATGTCTTTTTCACTTTTAATGATCATCAGCAATTGTGACAATTTTCAGTGATTGACTGACACAGTGCAACATTACATGATAGTTGCAACAATATAGGTGGCTGAAGTATAAGGGCTTTCAATTCAGAAGTACAAGTCAATCTATTATACTGATGTGGAGACTTATTAAGGAGCATGTTGCTCATGTTACACAATGTTATTACCAGTTTCTGGGACGTTCTCTGTAGGATATCCCTACTCTCCGCATATCATAAAAGCTCGTATCTGTCTGGTAAAACGAGATGGCGGGCAGTGGGCCGATATTGATGAGCTGGGTGGTCTTACACCAAAGCCTTGCCTATATTTTCCCATAAGTGCTGTTCTTCGGACAAGATCATTACACCTTGCACGTTGATCTTATCCATGTATAAGGTCTTCATTTATGTACAATTTTGTATTCTGGTTGCAAAACATTGTGGCAGATAAGGTGAATTCAGACGCCCTCAAAATGCTCAAGATTACTTATTCCAGACAGCCGACTGGCTCACCAATTACCAGTATACGAGTTGTCAGAGCATTTCCATCATAGCTCTCTAGATTTGTATCTAATACCGCTTATGCCGGTGCTAGGGGCCGTGTGGTCATATCACCCAAGTTGCCACATGAACAGGTACAATAAAAGCGTACCGGAGATACAACACATATCACGAATCGTTAGATTCTTGGTATGTGCTTTAGAATAGGTTAACCAGAAGACTATTCTGTGAAGTCCTGTGACGCAGTCAGTATGTCGGCACCTCTTCCCACTTCCCTTATATGTGTTGTAATGTAAGCCTCATTGGGTGGTTAAAGGGGGGAAATTGCTGACCAACAAAGCAAATTAAAGCCGTATATTCATGTTATGTCATATTTCACCTCTCAAGAGAGATAAAGCTTCCATGGAGACTACCCGAAGAATCCCTTTAATTTTAAACATTTCAACGTCAACAGGTGCCAGCAACCAACCTTTGCAGCACGCAATTACACGCGGAGTGAGCCTCTGCATATCCGGATTCAAGTATGAAAACAGATCACTAGATTCACTGAACTTTTAACACACTTCTGGTCATGGCTACTGCGAAAATTGGCTTTGGGATATTTTCATCATGTACTCTTGTCCGTCTGTTTTCTTGTACCATCATATTTCTGTAATGATGTCTAGGAACCCCAAACCTGGCTCTCACATGCGAACAAGAGCAAGAAAAACCTGATTGTCATTAGATGCTTTTTACCACCATGCATCAAGAATGACCAGGCAAATTACAAGCGTCTAGTCCGTCATCCATAATTCAGCCATCGTCCATTAAAGGATATCCGCGTCCATAATCCAAAGACCTATTCCATATTCCATATAACAGTTTTAGCACCAAATTCAAAAAGACAATCATTACAACACATAAGTGAAGTGGGAAGAGGTGCCGACATACTGACTGCGTCACATGACTTCACAGAATAGACTGCATAAACATAGGCTAGTTTCCTGCAAGAGAGAAGCGGTCAACAGTTTTCAATGATGCCGACAAGGCTTACTGAACAGACATCTGGTAAAAGAGTATTAGCTATGGTATATTGTTATTCTACGTCCGTTTCTGTTTTCTTTCACAACAAAATTGACAACATCTGGCGACTAAAATGCAACTATATATGACTCCACATGAAAGCTTGCATCGGCACCTCACATTCAGACCGGAGCATACGGTGGACTCTCGGAGGTAACCTTAGTATCTCAGCCGTGCTTTTATTAGAGCTGTTCAAATGAAGACAATGAAATGTTCACACAGCCCCTAGCACCGGCTTAAGCGGAATCAGATATGCTAGCTCTGGAGCTGTGATGACAGATCAGCTCAAACAACTCGCCTAATGTTAATGGATGAGCATAGAGAACGTCAGACGGAGTAAACGCCTCAACATGGGGTAAACCTGGTAAATGCAAGAATATCCAGAAAAACTAATCTGTAATGCCCGGCATCGCATGGCTTGAATTTCCCACCAAAACAAAAAACTACATATATTTGTCTCAAGAATGAGGGGTCTCAAACAGAAGCCTGTTGAACTTCTTTATCATCAGTTGCCTATTTCCACCAATTGCTTGTTCATTAACTGGCCTTTTTATGATTAGGGGATTCATTTGGGGCGCCTGAAAATGCATGTTGCCAGCTGCAACTCTATTTTTTTCTCACGCCAATGTCACCCACCCGCAAGTAAAACTTGGAAAATATATCGCATACAACAGCTCTAGGTCAGAGGGAAATTTATGTCTTTGTAAGAAAC
This sequence comes from Hanleya hanleyi, assembly GCA_036873755.1. Taxonomy (NCBI): domain Eukaryota; kingdom Metazoa; phylum Mollusca; class Polyplacophora; order Lepidopleurida; family Hanleyidae; genus Hanleya; species Hanleya hanleyi. The sequence goes on along the minus strand of JAVTVY010041874.1, from coordinate 314 downwards.
TGATATATAACACTTCATTCACCTTTTTATACGCCTACTCATAATACGGACAAATTATATGATGGCGATTTCCGTCCATGCGATCGTGTCCAGTCAATATCTGGGACAGTTTTATATCTACAGTTCCAATTTTTGTGAGTGAATAAGGGGCAGACGATCGATGTGTTGCATACAAAATGAAGGTCGAGGCCAGAGGCTGTAGGTCACTGGCATAAAAATGATAAAATTATTGGAACGTTCATGTCCAGGCTAGGGGCCGTGTGGTCATGTCATCCAAGTTGCCACATGAACAGGTACAATAAAAGCGTACCTGA
>JAVTVY010041873.1:0-18594 GCA_036873755.1 Hanleya hanleyi | reverse complement strand
ATGAATATTATGATTAAGAATACTGATCAGCGATACGGGATTTGATATTTTTAAAAACATCATGATGTCTTGCCGGTATCATTGAAAACTGTTGACCGCTTCTCTCTCTTGCAGGAAACAAGCCTATGTTTATGTATACTATGATTGTCTTTTTGAATTTGGTGCTAATACTGTTATATGGAAAATGGAATAGGTCTTTGGATTATGGACGCGGATATTCTCTAATGGACGACGGCTGGATTATGAATGACGGACTAGACGCTTGTAATTACTATAATTATGAACTGGCTACATTACACAAGATAGATGACATGGATCCTAGTCAGGAATATCTTACTATAATTATGAACTGGCTACATTGCACAAGATAGATGACAGAGATCCTAGTCAGGAATATCTTATTATAATTATGAACTGGCTACATTGCACAACATAGATGACAGAGATCCTAGTCAGGAATATTTTGCTATAATTATGAACTGGCTACATTGCACAAGATAGATGACAGATATCCTAGTCAGGAATAACTTACTATAATTATGAACTGGCTACATTGCACAAGATAGACGATAGAGATCCTAGTCAGGAATATCTTACTATAATTATGAACTGGCTACATTGCACAAGATAGACGATAGAGATCCTAGTCAGGAATATCTTACTATAATTATGAACTGGCTACATTGCACAAGATAGACGATAGAGATCCTAGTCAGGAATATCCTACTATAATTATGAACTGGCTACATTGCACAAGATAGATGATAGAGATCCTGGTGAGGAATATCTTACTATAATTATGGACTGGTTACATTGCACAAGATAGATGATAGAGATCCTGGTCAGAAATATCTTACTATAATTATGAACTGGCTACATTGCACAAGATAGATGACAGGGATCCTAGTCAGGAATATCTTACTATAATTATGAATTGGTTACATTGCACAAGATAGATGATAGAGATCCTAGTCAGGAATATCTTACTATAATTATGAACTGGCTACATTGCACAAGATAGATGACAGAGATCCTAGTCAGGAATATCCTACTATAATTATGAACTGCTACATTGCACAAGATAGATGATAGAGATCCTGGTCAGGAATATCTTACTATAATTATGGACTGGTTACATTGCACAAGATAGATGATAGAGAACCTGGTCAGAAATATCTTACTATAATTATGAACTGGCTACATTGCACAAAATAGATGACAGGGATCCTAGTCATGAATATCTTACTATAATTATGAACTGGCTACATTACACAAGATAGGTGACAGAGATCCTAGTCAGGAATATCTTACTATAATTATGAACTGGCTACATTGCACAAGATAGATGATAGAGATCCTGGTCAGGAATATCTTACTATAATTATGAACTGGCTACATTGCACAAGATAGATGACAGGGATCCTAGTCAGGAATATCTTACTATAATTATGAACTGGCTACATTGCACAAGATAGATGACAGGGATCCTAGTCAGGAATATCTTACTATAATTATGAACTGGCTACATTGCACAAGATAGATGACAGAGATCATAGTCAGGAATATCTTTCTATAATTATGAACTGGCTACATTGCACAAGATAGATGACAGGGATCCTAGTCAGGAATATCTTACTATAATTATGAACTGGCTACATTGCACAAGATAGATGATAGAGATCCTAGTCAGGAATATCTTACTATAATTATGAACTGGCTACATTGCACAAGATAGATGATAGAGATCCTAGTCAGGAATATCTTACTATAATTATGAACTGGCTACATTGCACAAGATAGATGACAGAGATCCTAGTCAGGAATATCTTACTATAGTTATGAACTGGCTACATTGCACAAGATAGATGACAGAGATCATAGTCAGGAATATCTTACTATAATTATGAACTGGTTACATTGCACAAGATAGACGATAGAGATCCTAATCAGGAATATCTTACTATAATTATGAACTGGCTACATTGCACAAGATAGATGACAGGGATCCTAGTCAGGAATATCTTACTATAATTATGAATTGGTTACATTGCACAAGATAGATGATAGAGATCCTAGTCAGGAATATCTTACTATAATTATGAACTGGCTACATTGCACAAGATAGATGACAGAGATCCTAGTCAGGAATATCTTACTATAATTATGAACTGGCTACATTGCACAAGATAGATGACAGGGATCCTAGTCAGGAATATCTTACTATAATTATGAACTGGCTACATTACACAAGATAGATGACAGGGATCCTAGTCAGGAATATCTTACTATAATTATGAACTGGCTACATTGCACAAGATAGATGACAGAGATCCTAGTCAGGAATATCTTACTATAATTTCAGTAACTGTCTCTGTTGTTTTGTTTGTCCCGATTCTACAACCACAATTTTGATCGAAATATTATAATCTTCTGGCATTATTGGGGTTACTGTGTGTAACTAAAAAATAAACGAAATACCAAACGACGTCTTGTCGCAATTAAGGAATGCATATGCCAAATTTCAGAGGGATCCGACAAAGCGTTTGGAAGTTATCGCTTGCGAAGAATTTGAACAGACATCCACAGACACGAAGAAGTGAGACTCATTTTAAAGTCCCCAAAAAAGGCATCTGACGGCCATTGGGACCGAACAGTTTTTCTTGGTCAAAACTCTATGGAACTTTGCAAGGATAGCTGTGGGTTTGGAGAAAGTGATTTAACATAAAAGAAAAACAAATCCATAAAGGGCACAGGGGGGGTCAAACATAAAATGTACATGTACACACTGTAAAATGTGTGGCTCTATGTGTCGACATCGAAAGGTGCTTAGAGTAGTATTAGATGGGGATGCCAGAATGGATAAAAGAACAATGGAGTTGAGGAGAGTGACTTAAACTGAGACTTATTTTAAAATAAGAATTTAACACGTTTGCCACCAGCATGAAATATACAATTACATACTGTAATATGTGTAATTTCGTTTGTCGTCATTGAAAGTGTAGAGGATCGTATGTGAGGCAGATCTCAGTGGCATGGGGAGGGTCAAACAGCTTGAAACGGATTTTACGCTGGTTGAGCTTAAGAACATTAAACGCCAAATTGAAGGGATGTAGAAGCGATAATTAGTTGAATATCCTAATCAGAAGTATATCACATCTGTCAGATTTTGGCATATATTCTGTCCTGAAAACAAAGGTATTAGACTCTTTAAAAGGTATTAGACTCTCTAAAATAGATACCAACCCCTCCTTAAGGGGTTTCGTTACATTTGGTAGATAGCATCTTGAAATTCAGTTTATTTCTGCGATTTTTATAAAAAATAACATTGATCGAAATATATTATATTTTGGGTAAGTTACCTGTTCTGTCTGCAATTCATGGGAGTGCATGAGAATAAAACCGGCGTTTGAGGGTGTCATTCAGAGGTACTCTACAAACAATCAACCTCTCGCAGACGGTAGCATATCCATCTAACATTCGCATGACATAACGTAAAGAATACACAGTCATGAACTGATTTTATATTAAAGGTTTGTCATGTTTAAAACAATTCTCTGATACATTTTTAAGAAAAGATATATTGCTGTGAAGTACATACATTTGTTTAAGGCTGAGGTTTACACTGTTTATCCTCAGCCCAGTGACTATATCACAGGCGTTGGACTTTTTGCTGGCCCAGAAAGAAAACCCGCTATGAGACGAATGACCGATGCCGGCTCTAGCTGCCAGGAGCCCTGTAATATAAACGTCCTCTATATGGAGAAACTGACAGTTTATCCAAACACTCAGCAGTTTTTTGGCGGTATGGATGGACATGGCGTAACTCCCGCCGGACATATAGGGCGGAAAATATTCGGGAAGGTAATCTTGTCTCGATACGCCCCAGTCATCCTTCAAGTTTCGGGTAACGGAAGAATGGGGATTGTAAGCCCCTATTACGTTCGTTTGATAGAACGATGTATTCTTCAGGTTGAACAGTGATATCACATTTGGCAGGTATAAGTATACATCATCGTCAGCTTTAATCAAATATTTTACACTCCCGTAATTGTACGTGAGCCAATGAAAAGCGTGTAATACCTTCAGTGGTAAATTCCGATAGGTATCTGGCACATTTACCTGTAGTATATCACCAAACTCTCTATGCTCGTCTCTGACGAAGTCGTTCCAATATTTCTGCTGATGTGATCCAAGAACAAAGATAACGACTGCTCCATTTGTGGAATGACCACCCCAAGTGTTACGTATGGCTTTTCGAAAGTCATAGTGTGTATGGTAAGACATGACGAGCACAACAAAATCCTGGTCTGATAATAACGAATCCAATGGAACAAGCCCGAAATGGTATATTACATGAACCTGAGTGAAGTTCTCTGGACAGAACACTGAGCGAATATAATCCAGCGGCAACATGGGTATATGCAGAGCATGCTGGTTTAGTGGAGAGGTGATAGAACTATTTATTTTCATTCGTGTAGATCGACGTATTCCCATGTCATCTTGTAAAATTAGTGAATCCGTTTTGAAAAGTGTGTACGTGAGAACAGCAAACATAAACAGACAAACCGCTAACAACTTCTTCAGGTAAATCCTGGATTTCTTGATAACGAGCATATCAGTGCTCCTTGCGATTGTTCATAGGTATTGAACAACTGAAGATACAAGAAAATATTTCGGGAGAAAACACTTCCTGTTCGTGATGTTTGATAATCCACGTTAATCCACTTCAGCGGTGGACCCACGCCGCCCAGCGATGCAGACTCCTCTGTCTTCTCGCCGATCTGTTTTATACCTGTCTGTGCACTACTCCACGCTTTTCAATCCATCGATTCTGGAGAGAAAATGCACAGTTGTCTTGTTTAGCTAACACGGAATTGGCGTTCTCCTACAGCGACAAAATTGCCAACTGACTGGCTAGACCACAGCGGGGTAACTGTTAGAGAAAAACTTTGGCTGTCGAAAATATTAATCAATCCTTCCCGCGGAGGAAACGTATTGATTTTTATTTTGTGGTGGAATTCGAGTTAAACGATATAACCTCCGCGGAACTATATTTACAAGGGAGGAGTTTAAAGCGAGACAATCCAATTGACGACTCTTCCTCCGATACCGCTGCTCCTATTAGTTCATTCCAGGTCAAAACCAGCATTCTGTTAACTTCAGACAATATGAATTTTAGCTTAATATAGTCCGAGCTCCTTCTAGCACTTTAGCCAGAATTTCTGACCGATCCCTGACAATCTGTCAGAAATTTCCATTGTGTGGCTGATTGATTTTTGGAAGCTCGGACTAAGCTGAATAAAATGAAAGATGCGGTATGCAAGATACCGAACCATATCTTATTAAGTACTGTCTAACCAATCTTTAATTTGTGATCCGATTATTTTCGAGTCATGCTGTTCAATCGTTGAGTGGCCTTTCAGGAGATTGAACTAGATAATGATATAATGTATATAAATGTTTATGGATAAACGCCTTTTTCAGTAAGTTTCTATTTGCGTCATGGAGCCATGTTGAACAAAGCCCAGATCGTGGAGTTATATATACACGATATTCCGGAGTACAGAAGCGGTGAATAAAATCAAGCAATTAGTTGGTTTAGTTGTGCACATGTTAGTTGGTCACTGTTTACAAGAAGTTGTTTATCTGGCTAGCCTCTGTTCTCCTAAAAATCTTGTATATATAAATTCAACATGTTTATTTCTATTCTCTATTGCTTGCTGGCAAGGATAGAATCGTTTGGGATGCGTCGATTGATTTTGAATACAGACGTGACTAAAAATGTTCTTGAATGCAATTACTGAAGAATGACCCAAAGAAAAGGGAAGGAGGCCTGTGTGTTTGACAATTAAACGGACTACTCGATTACCATGGGTTTCATGCACGGGATATGATGATTTTTCTATTCACTTTTACTTCCAGTCCAGATTTATTTCACTATGAACAACTAATGTATATATAGGAATATTTCTTACATTAAACACAAATAACGGCTTCATCGTCATTGCGCTCAAAAGAAGAGTCATCAGCCAATATTGTTATTATCACACATTATGATCGTTTATTTTATTAGGATAACAATAATGATCTACTTATTTAGTTTGTTTCCCAGCTTCAAATTTTCCACTTAAAATATCAAAATGTCCCATTAAAATCGAATCACGAAAACCCATGTTATGATAATGCCAAAACGCATTTCAGTGATATGCAATGTAGTAGTCATTGTGAGTGTTGCCCCTTTCTGTCGGGCAAAATTATCTTAAACACGATTAAAAGTACTATCAGTTCAGATGAAAATAGGTAGTTCGCTACTTGACACGACAGTTCTTTGTGAGCGAAGGCTGTCTACTTTAAGTGAGATCAAACACAAGCGTCTAGTCCGTCATTCAATATTCAGTCGTCGTCCGTCAAAGAATTTCCTAGCTGAGTTTCTAAGATAGGAACAGGACACTCTTATAGCCACCAAGCATTTTAAGCCTTTATTCCGACAAGATATCATCATGATGTTCCAAATATATCGAATCCTTATCGCTGATCAGTATTCTTATAAATCCAACTGATTTTAGTTGTAAAGTCGTTATCTGGAAAATGATGTATCGCAGTCACGCTTTTATTGTGTCTGTTCATATGAACACCACGAAGGGATAGTTTACGATGTCCGAATTGTAATCATCTCTCATATATATCGTGTAGCCGAAGAGACAGTAGATATATGACGTACCGATCGCACTTGCGTATATGTCATTAGTATAACTACAGTTTTTTTCCTATTTACATTAACCTACACGAGAGTTAACATTAACATAGATGAATACAAGCGTCTAGTCCGTCATTCATAATTGAGCCGTCGTCCATTAAAAAATATCCGCGTCCATAATCCAAAGACCTATTCCATATCCATATAACAGTATTAGCACCAAATTCAAAAAAGACAATCATAGTATACATAAACATAGGCTAATTTCCTGCAAGAGAGAAGCAGTCAACAGTTTTCAATGATGCCGACAAGACATCATGATGTTCCAAAAATATAAAATCCGTATCGCTGATCAGTATTCTTAATCCATTATAATCGTTCTAAAGTCGTTATCTAGACAATGGTGTATCTCAGTCACGCTTTGATTGTGACTGTCCATATGAACGTAACGTAACGTTCGTTACCGTACAGCCAGTCCTGCAAGTGGTGTGTGTGTGTGTGTGGTGGTGGGGGTGGTGAGGGGGTCATTCTTCCAACTCTCTCACTGACGGCCATGCAAGCTATTATTGTATTCTTGCTCCGTCGACATTTGTTCCTTGCCTCTGAACCCCTGTTCCATTTTTCAACCTTTATTCTGGCCCTCGTTCCCTTTGATTCTTGCTTTTGTTTTCCTGCCACACCCAACTCTCTTCCCTCTATCGCACATCCCATAAGACAGTTATTATATATTCTGTACAGTTGTCGAAGCAGTTCATTCACTCGAGACTGAATTCTATTATTTAGTAATTTAAACGTTCCTGATTGATCCCTTGATGAACTAACCTTGTAATCGGTTCAAATCATGTGCTTCAAAGAGCATTTAATTTTGTTCAGTTGTTCGATTTTCTGAAATGCATTCTTTGAGAATCTTAAAAGTATACCCTTGGTCCAAAAGGTACAGTCATCTCTTATTGTCGAGCAACCACATCCCCTATTCTCAAAATTTAATCACCCTGTGAAAAACGAATAGAATGAATTGAGAGCTTCACTTTTGCGATAAATATCTTGTGTTTTATTTGATATTTTTCAGTCAAAGAGTTGACTGAAAATCAGAATGAACGAATTTAGGAAAAAATATCAAGGTTAGTGGAGAAAAGTTGATGGGAATGAGGTTCTTGATTTGATACCATATTTGTATTTGAGATAGGCAGTCAACCTGTATCCATCTAGTTCATATATACGCGATAAGGCTGACCCTGTGTGGGATCGTGTGTATCCATTTTCAGTCTACTCTCAGCAACTATAAGGTGAATCCCCACGTGATGTCGTCGGCCATTCAGCTAAACTCTACAGACGTAACACGACATTTTCGAGTCATGTGATGTCCTACTTCTTCGAAGTAACAGATATACAACACCTCTTCGATGATACGGAAGTTATTCATATCTGTATCTTTTGTAAGCCCAGACAATATATGTTTCCAAAGTGGTATGAAAAGCCTGTAATTTATCAGATTTCTGGAGCCTGTTCTCTGTCAGATGGAGATCGAACACTATACGGTGAAATATCGGGTATCGCTCCGCAATAATGGGGACACACGATCCGTAAAGCCACCTTATAGATGGTAAAGTGGACGCAAATTATAGGCATCAAGAAATGATTTGAACTTGTTTGAAAGTTAGTTGACCGTGCACATGAATGTTAGCACACCCCAAAGTGAGGACATCAGGTCAAACCTGATGATGTTGAAGGTCGTTTCAGGACAGGTGTACGATGAGGTGATTAATCCGACCTTGCTAAACCCGGAACCATCCAGAACAACCCCAGACCGCCTGGGACATAATCATATCGCCTGGAGTGCACTTTGTAATAAAGACTGTTAAAATTCAGCACTACCTTCGGTTTGAGGCCAAACAATGTACGACCAACGTGAGCCGTTTATCCTGATTTCCACGGAAAACGAACCTTCCGTTTTTTTTTACCTTTTTCGCGGAACGTAGCCCTAGGCCAAATATTAGCATGCTGTTATTTTCTGTTCGCTTCATACATCTGTGTGAATACTCCGATAACACGTAAGACGTGTTTTAAACGCTATTTTTCCCCATAAATTATAAACCTGATGAACATGCTAGATTTAGCTCAGTTCTAAGCAATAAAACGTTAGCTTGACATAATAGTTTCTCCAATATGAAATTTTATATGCCATATGAAATTTGAACTAATCCTCCTCTGCTGCTCACCTATTAAAGGATTTTTATCAATATTTTTTTTTCTCTGGAATATGTGTCAGAAGAGTTAGTACGGTACTTAACTAAGATTTTTTTTTAATTTTCTTCCTAGTCCCCTGTGGGCGTATTTAAGCCTTTTTGGCAGCTCCATTTAGCTCCCAGTCAGATATGCATATTTGTGACATGAAAGCGAGGCCGATAATCTGTGACGTCACAGACGCGATAGCTCGCTAATGACAGGTAGCAATTTTGTATGGATGACATACTGGGAGAGAGTTAATCAGCTGTGACAAATCCAATTATCGGCTTTATCTGAACTGTGATTCTGCGCGCCCGATTTTGTGGAATTCTTCACAATTCGACTCGAGAATACTACGGTAATTTGGCGGGTTTTTGTGGATAAACACAGCATGTGTATCCACATTTTGAAAATCATCAAAAACTTTGTTTTCCAAAAATGTGGATACACACTATAATGGCGATGTATCCACATTTTATTAACATTGTAATGACTGCTATACTTTATAATTCATCGATATAAAAGCCGTACGATTATGAAAATTCTCGCGACTTCGGATTCCTCGACACGAAGCCAAAAAAAAACCAACGAGTTTTCGGCGTCGATCTGTTGACAGTAAACAGCAGGAGGTGCTTACGATCTGTTAGACTGAACTACTAGAAACTTATCATTCAAATAATCGTATTGTTCGACTGAGTTTATGAGTGGAAGTTGAGATGAATGGGAAAGAGATGCTATTATTTCGCGGAGCTTGTTGCTTTTGTCAGCCATGTTGGAGACTTGTAGAGCCCAATTTTCTGATTGGTTGAATAATAGCTGGGCGGGGCTATTACGCAGGTTTCAGCCAATCAAACTTTTCCTAACTCTTCACCTGCAGTTGATGTAAAATTTGGACTTCCGATTGTTTGAAGTTTCTTGGGACATATAGTATCTCTTTCCCATCAATACGAGGAGAAAAACAACTATGTACTCTTAAAATCTCTAAACTATAATTAACCGAGTTCAGAAGAATTCATGCAGCAAATGCAAGTATTTCCGACTTCGATTTAGCCCTGGAAAATCGGGCGAGAATTTGAGCAACAAATGTTGTGACGGCACTTCACCGGTTAAAATATTCAACCTAAACATTTCTCAAATTTAGGTTTTAAAAGTTAGAATTGAGTATTTAGTTCTATAGAGGTGTTTACATTGCTAATAAGATGTGGATACATCACTTATATAGAAGGTATACCCACATTTTTGAGAAAAAAAATAGCTGATTTTACGTCTCGCGAAAATGTGGATACACTTCCTATATAGGCGATGTATCCACAAAAACCCGCCAAATTACCGTTACGCCATTATTTCGATCATTGTCTAAATATTTATTCATTCTATGCATGGGAGGCCTATATATAACGTCCGGCATAGATAATAAATAACATACCAGTATGATGTGTTTAGGACCTTGTTCCGTGTGTGACGGTTCGTCTGCTTCAGATTCGCTGTCCCTCTGTTCCACCTAATTTCGGTCGTTTGGTACGGATTCAAATTGATACGGCAGAACGTCAAGATGTCCATTTATGTCCTCTGTATATAGATCATCATCACTGGCATATTCCTCCATGGTTTCGAATCGTTTTTCCATTAATTATACAGCGATATACGCGATGGAGTAATCGCAAATCCACAGCTTAATATATAGCTCAGACAGCTGCCTGCAGAAGACGATCGCTTGTCTGACGTCACGCGGTCACGTGACGCCTAAGCTCATTAAAGTGTTAACTAGAAGAAACTGATCTACAGGTCTTTAAATAAAAAGTTAGTACTTCTTAGTTAAGTACTAACTCTTCTGACACGTATCCCGGAGAAACAAAATATTGATAAAAATCCTTTAAGCTAATGCCAGATAACGCGGTCGATGTTGGGTCGCTTTGCCTAGTAATTGACGGTCTAGGGTTTCGAATGAAAAAAGTGTTGATCGCTGTTAACCACTGACAAGAAACCAGCTTGTCTATACATTTTTTACCTTAAGTTTGGTGCATTTCTTCCAGATTTCAACCAAAGCAAGCTGCTGGTCTTGTCCACTTTCAGAGCCAACTTACAAACAATGAAAAGTTCGTACGGTACTTACCCAAGTGAAACAATATATTGTTTCCTCCGCGATTGTTGCCTGTAACTCTAATTCGTGAGGACGAGAAGACTATTAAACTCAAGGGGCATGGCAAGCCGTTTTTGTATTTATTCTGGATTTTATATCTTAACCTTTAATTAAAAAAAAGAAACTTATTTTTGATTATAATATAATACACTACGGTAAACGCGACAATCTATAATAATCTATACAGGTTCATTTTTACAAGCTTTCGAGAAAACCTATTCTCTTCCTCGGGTGGTAGCACGGAGGCATCGAGATAGTAATATTTAAGTTTAGTGCTACTATGTTATATAAATATTAGTGTCTTTATACCTCCTTGCAATTGCCACTCCCCGAGAATGATGGTAAGTTTGTAGAAACTCTTAACATTGCATCGACCCTTAATGTCGCAATGCTAGGTTTTCTCGAAAGGCTGTAAAATGAACGTATATAGCCTATTTTACAATGTCGCATATAATGTAGGGTTTAGTAAAACCTCTCCATACCAGAATATTATAGATATAAACACTTCAACTGATACTGATGTTTCTGCCTGAACTTGGACAGGATAATTTTCAAATGTCAAACAAACACGTGGTGCTAAGATTGTGTTCAAGGATCCAACGTGAGTTGCAAGAAAATCGATTTTACGCCGCACATGGAGCAAATTGCATGTTTATTAGTAGTCCATCAAACTAATACGTGACAGGTATCTCGTTAGCTCGAACGAACTAAGTGCTGTTACTAAATATTTCATCTTAAGATTGGATTCTTCCGTCAATTTTTTTTTATTTTCTATACGTTTTTTTCGAAAGCTTCCCAATATGAAAAATTTCGAAAGCTTAACCCACCCAATAGCTCACGTACAATTCTGTATGCGTTACCGCTGAGAGCTTTAAATCTTATAACCAGATATATACAACAATCTGTGTCTTCAGGAAGTATAATACCACCCCAAATCACTAAAGTATGTCAAGATATAGCATATTTTCTGTTGTATCCTCCAGTGAACATAATCGAAACATCCCAAGATCGGCTTTTCTTGAAACTGAACTACTTAGATAAAGGATTGGACATTATTAATTTACCTAGAATCCTGAATCATCCAGAGGTACGCAACGTTGTACCAAACTATTTTTAGTTCACAGAACCACCTTGCATTTCATATTAGTATACTAAATCTGTAGCTACCAAAATATTCAATTAATCTAACGCTGTCAAGGAGTTTGGCTGGTTGACTCCTTGTACTTTATCTATACATCATGCAAACATATTGTGACGCGTAACCTTGATATAGGGAGGGAGGGAGGGAATTTGGCTTAATGTCACACTCAAGTTTTTTTCACTCATATGGTGACAGTCAGTTTGGTTGGTGGAGGAAGCCGGAGTACCCGGAGAGAACCACCGCCCTTCGGCAAGTAACTGACAAACTTTCACACATGGACCAGCTGGGCTCGAACCCGTGCCGGTTCAGCGGTGTGAGGCTAGCGGTCACCAGCGAAGCGCCTTAGACCACTCGGCCACCGAGGGCCCCAACCTTGATATAGTGAGTCATAAGGACCTAAGATTACTCCTGATGAAGGGACCTAAATATAAAGAGCCGAGAAGAATAAATCTGAAGGCCGTCCAGAAGATAGTCCTGTCTGCATTGGAACAGTACGTTATTGATTGATCTAAGCGAGAAAAAGTTAAACCTACAGTACTCGCTGATTTGCTGGACCTCACCAAGAGCAAGGTCGTTGAAACTATCCGCCATATTGACAGAAGTACCCTTCCCCAAGCAAAACAAGTACTGAGAAACCTCAATTCGCGAGAAGTTCTAGCGAATCTCCAGAGTAAATTCGTCATGTAAATATTACTATTACCAGGTGCTGGTTAAACAATTGAGTGTAAACATATCACCATCAAACACGTCTACTTACTCCCAAACAGCATTTACTCTGGAAGATTTATTTAACAATTACAAAACGTTTCTCAGTGAAAGAGGTATTTTTCTTCCAACCAATCATAACGACATACCAAAAGTATACTGGACTTCCAAAATGCATAAATCACCATATAAAGCAATATTCATAGCTGGTTCTAGAAACTGCACCACCAAGCTTCTTTCAATCCTGTTGACGAGGGCCCTTCAGGAGGTGAAAGCATTTTGGGGGAGTTATTGCGCCATTATTTCTAAAAACTCTGGCGTTGAACGTAATGTCGATATTGAAAAACTCCAAATGTCTTACGGAAGAACTTGATGCTAAAGGTCACGTACCATACAGACATGTATCCACATGGGATTTCTCGACTCTTTATACTACAATCCCTCATCAGGACCTTATTGACCGTCTAAGTTCATTAATAGTATCTGTGTTCAAGAAAACTGATCGTAGATATATTAAGCCATAAATCATTCTTAATCTCTACTACATACAAGGGATATCATTCATGGGATGTTTCTTTGTTTATAGAGTTGCAAGAATTTCTCATTGAATATATCTATGTGAAATTGGCAATAAAATATATCAACAGCATATAGGTATTCCAATGGGTACTAATTGTGCACCCCTGTTGGTTGACATATATCTGTTCTCTTATGAATATGACTATATGCAGGCGCTTTCAAAAACCGATCAATTCAAAGCCCGTTCCTTCTCATTCACCAAACGCTATACAGACGATCTTCTCGCAGTGGATAATCAGCGGAGTGAAGGATATATATCCACCTTCACTGGATTCGAAGGAAACTACAGATAGCCCCACCGGCACATCATAGTTAGACCTATATCTCTATAAAAATGAAGAGGGCTTTCTCTCTCGTCGACTTTATGACGAAAGAGATGATTACAATTTCGACATCGTAAACTGTCCCTTTCTAGACAGTAATATTCCAGTGGGACCTGCATCTGGCTTAAACATATCTCGCCTAGTAGCATTTTCTAGGTCCTGCGTTAAATAACTTGTTGTAGAAAGTTAATAAACAGGGCTATACAACCAAGTCCCTCAACCCAAAGTTTCTCAAATTTGACGATACATATCGCATGCTGATAGCAAAATACGAGCGTAGCGTGCAAGATCTATGGGGTTACGTTTCGTAACTTGGGTTCATACTCCATGTAAGAATCACCAGACAATGCATACAATAGCCAAGTCTGGGGACAACAATGTGTCTAGACTTGAGCCTTTTCAGCTGCACAAAGACTCAGACAATAGCTTCCTACATGAAGTATCTACCGTAACTTGTGTCTAATTCCGCTTAACCCGGGGCTAGGGGCCGTATGAACCCATGTACTTCAAGATCTTTATGATGCTCATAGGAACAGTCACAATCAAAGCGTGACTGAGAAACTTCATTCTCTAGATGACGACTTAACAACGAATATCATATGTATTAAGAATACTTATCAGCGATACGGATTTGATATTCTTGGAACATCGTGGTGTCTTGCAGGCATCATTGATAAGTGTTGACCGCTTCTCTCTTGCATGAAACTAGCCTATGTTTATGTATACTATGATTGTCTTTTTGAATTTGGTGTTAATGCTGTTATAAGGTCTTTGGATTATGGACGCGGATATTCTTTAATGGACGACGGCTGAATTATGAATGACGGACCAGACGCTTGTAATTATCTTTGGGTTGATAGAGTGCCAGCACAGAAACAAATTTTACAGGCACTATTGACTGACCATTACAGAAATATTTTCCCAGGCACTATTGACTGACCAGTACAGAAATATTTTCCCACGCACTATTGGCTGACCAGCTCAGTATGGTTTGGTTACGCTGAAATAATATTAACTGGAGAGACGTTCCCAGTCAGTTGATGACAGTACGTTTTTCGTCATTTTTTCGCATTTGTTTTGTCTAAGAGTGAATTTAGTTAATTTAGTTTGCTTAAAATAATAATTTTTAGAAAAGTAAGATTGAAAATCGACCGGAATACACCTTCTGAAATCTGCTGAGAGAGAAATACAGATCACATCAGGCTACTTATACAGATGGTTCTAAAGATGGTGAGAGAGTAGCATGTGCTACTATCTTTAGTTCCAAAACTAAAACCTGTCCACTACCAGGTAAAAGCTCGATATTCACTGCAAAAGCAAAGGCTATATTGTCGGCTTAGGAAGGTTTTGGGTCCACTGAAAGTAAAAAATATGTCATATTGCCAGATTCACTGTCATGCCTTCAAGCGATTAAAAGTGGATCTTCAACTCATCCCTCCATCTTGAATATTCCACAATTATATGACTGTGGATTTGATCAACAGATTGATATTTTGTTTTGTTGGTTGCCTAGTCACGTTGGCATCAAAGGTAATACGGAGGCTGATAGAATGGCTAAGGCAGCCCTAGATAATGAGGTTGATCATGTTGGAATCTCATATAGCGATTTCAGACTCTATCTGTACTTATGTGTGAGAAAGATGTTTCACTCTCTATGAATAACAAACTTCAGGAGTTCAAATAAACTCTAAGCTATACTCACCTGAACAGCCAGAAACGTTTCGATCAAGCCATGATCGGCCATACACGATTAACTAAACGAACATTTACTAAAAGAAGAGCCAGTCCCAAGGTGTATTCCATGCCACGAAGATCTCACAGTGAAACCTATTCTTATCTACTGTATAGATTTTAAGATTGTAAGAGATTCTTTTATCGAGCAACTACTTTATAAGATCTTTTTGGTCGGGTGAGGGAGGATTGTGTCTTAGGTTATTTGAGAGAAATCGGTTTGTTGCGTACGTTTTAATGTGTGTATTTTTAATGTGTTGGATTACTAAGTTATAACTTGAATACTTAGAATTTTGTTTGATCGTCGCTATATAGCTGAAATATTGCTGAAGGCGACGTTATACCTTAATTCTCTGTCTCCCCTGTCATTATATCCGTCAATCTCATCTTGTTTATATTTGCTGGTAGACCGTGGCCCAAAATATGGTGTGGGAAGTTTCAGCAATCTAGTCTCATGGGTGACACAAATACTAGGGACGGATTCCCCACCCCGCATCCCAGACTGCGCTGAACCCCAATCGGTGACGTAGGGTAGGTTGGCACGGACACCCACATTTCGCACCAAGTAGCATAGCATGTATCTCTCTTCATTATAAGCTACCCTATATGTGCCCACGGGTGTCGTGAATCAGTATTGTACGGGTTGCCGAGGCAAGGTGACAGGAATATTATCTCCATTAGGGACGAATTTACTAGCTGTGTTTGCTAAATATGAGTGACCCAATCAAGACAGGTTTAGAGTATATAAATCAAAACTATGACTATTCTCAAACAATATTTCAAGGATTGTATTCGCGATTCTCGTAGAGATTACCATACAACTGTGTTTATTTCTGTTTTGTTATATGACAGGCAGACGACAATCCTCGAACACTTGTGTACGGAAAATGTTGCATACTGGCCCGTGAATGGGACTGCACCGTTAGGATAATGGACAGTTTGGCGTCAATGTTTCTGGTAAAGTAAAACACCTGGATGTTATGGAAGTAATTATTCGGGCTGCATATTAAACTATTCCTTGAAATCACTTGATGTGTATATAATGTTGCGTGTGGAAAACTGCATGGATGAAGAATATTGTTGATCTTTTCCCTGGAAATTCGATATTCGAATTATTCTATAGTTTATAGTTTGGGCAGGTTGTTATTGTTGTTGTTGTTGCTGCTGCTTAATTATTGCTACATTTACAAGGTAAATTGGACTGAAATAATTTTGTATTCAGTCATACGATAGAATAAACATCGACTGGAGAAAAAAACAGATTTTCTTGGAAAGAGTAGTATTCTATCTTAGGCGAGTTTTACGGCGAGTTAACGGCTGGTCTGTGAGTGATTGTTTATTAGCGCAATGATCATCACGCGGAATAGACATCTACACTGATCTATTGGGTATGGTAAGTTTTAACTAATATGTAATGAACACAACATTTACCTGTAGAATGGTGAGAGATCTAGTCAGATGTATGGTTAATCATATCGTGTCTATTAGCTCAAATCCTCTGTATCCATAGATGTGTGTATTTCAGCGTCGAATCGACCCTCAGTATCCATAGATTTGTGTATACCTGTGCAAGATCAACACTGTATCTATAGATTAGAGTATTTCAGCGTCGGATCGACACTCAGTATCAATATATTTGTGTATTCCTGTGCAAGATCAGCACTCTGTATCCATAGATGTGTGTATTTCAGCGTGGGATCGACACTCAGTGTCCATAGATGTGTGTATTCCTGTGCACGACCAACAATCAGTGCCCATAGATTTGTGTATTTCAGCGTCAGATCAACACTCACTAACCAACCGTCGCCCATAAATAATTTGCGCGTCCACCATCGAAGACCTGATTGGGAAGACACCATTAGAACAAACTCTAACCATGTTAGAATATACTAGGAATATGTAGTTTCTTGATACATTGAAGCGGTAAACAGTTTTCATTCAGGCCAAACAGTATTGGACGAGTACAGACAAGGCGCCCGTTCCGATCCATCAAAGTGAAATTTTCATGTGTTATAAAAGGAATTGGTTTGACTGGCAAAATCATTATCAGGACCGCAGTACAATTGTTTAGAGGATTTATTTACGAAATACCTTAGCTGGGGATCAACTTAACTGTAGAGAATATAAGATTACATTTCTTAATGAGACGTGCCAGTTCCGACTCAGCCTCGTTTTAACATTGACCTTTGACCCAGATATACACAAATGTTATCGCCAACACGATAACTTTCTCCCCAAAATAGAGTCTTAGCTGGATATTTCGTCTTGCATGTCTTCATTTCATTTGGTTAACATTTGGCGTCGAAGAATGCGGGTTGGGGGTGATGGTGATATGGTCGAGCTGATCATATCAGCAAGATAGATTGGACACTGAAATATGTCCGATGGCTTATAAGCGTATACTCAACCGAAAAAAAACGTTAAATCGCTGAAACTTTTATTTGTTTTACCTCTGAAATAGCTGATTAAAGAAAAGCAATGCTGATCAGCACTCGATTTATGAATTTAACTAGTGAACGCTGCGTCCTTCAGGAAATGGTACGACACAGCTTGGTCATATATGGATGATGGTGGTTCGGAACTGGCTCCGTCCGTTGATGTCAATGGTGGGGAGGGTAGCCTTTAGAGTGACGCTGGAGTCTATAAATTTATGACAGATACGTAGTACCAGATGATAATTATATGTGAGAAACAAAACATCAAACTTTGATCGGAAGCGCTGGCAGACGACGTTGTTTTTTCGTGATAGCGTGTCGTGGACGTTTGTACTCAGACCGATGTAATCGTGTGTACAGAGCGGGTCTGCAAATCTATCTCCTAACAAAACCAATGAATACATAATATAATTTAGCCATGATTGGAAGGTTGATCAACTTGATCGAATGCACCAACTGTTTCAAGATTTCGCGTGAACTTCGTTGTGACAAGCAATGTTATGGGGAGTGGGTCGGAACTGACACTGGGTCGGAACTGGCGACGTGACTGTTTATTCGATGAGGAATAAAATGTTTAGGTGGAAAAATTTTCGAAGCCAGGGAGAGAAGCGACCGAT